>PVKV010030787.1:0-21848 GCA_004027835.1 Alouatta palliata
CCGGCCCTGCGGTGCGTGCAGCCCTCCTGCTCCCCTCGGCCCTGCGGTGCGTGCAGCCCTCCTGCTCCCCTCGGCCCTGCGGTGCGTGCAGCCCTCCTGCTCCCGCCGGCCCTGCAGTGCGTGCAGCCCTCCTGCTCCCACCGGCCCTGCAGCCCTCCTGCCTCGGGGTCTGTGAGCGCAAGACTGCTCTGTTCTGCATGTCCCTGTGCTGGCTCCACTGTGTCTCACCTGACCCACTCACCTGAGCCTACTTTCTCCATCAAGACTTTCCTAGAGATCAGCTATCCTGGTAGGAATGAACCGCGCACAGGTCAGGTGAGAGCCACAGGGTGCCTGCCAGTACAGTATAAACGAGTTTCTTGTGAAAGGGATGCCTGGCCACAGGTTGGACGTTTAGGCAGTAGGTTGTCTGCCAGAACGAAGTCGTTAGTAAAAGGCATACTGTAACATCTGTGACCAAATGCCCCGGAACCTCATCAGGGCAGGGCTAAAGTTTAGCCACTCTGGTGAGAGAGACCTCCAGATGAAACTAGAAAGCTGCACATACACACACATGCACCCCAGTCTTTCAGCTCTCTGTCTCAATTTGCGTATTTGTAAAGTGAGAACAGATGTGCCAGCCCACCGTACTGAAAGAATGAAATGCAGTCATCCATACAAACCACTTAGAGCAGTAACAGGACTCAGCTACCACTGGGTGTTATTGTATACCACAAAAAACATCTAGAATAGTTGACTATGCGAAAAACACCTAAAAGTAGTTTTAGAAGCATAAGCAATAAAATTTACAAATGACCAAAAGATAAAGAGAGGTAACTCATAAAAGAAACATGAACGGCCAATAAATGGAAACCCCCAGAAAAACCAATTCTCAACCACAATGATATTCAAAGAAATGCAAATTAACATATCAATAAGATACCAACTTGCATGCATCAGATTAGAAAAATTATGGAATAACTGTGGCATTGAATAGGACAACCTCATAGTCAACCTGTTGACACGGAGGCAATCATTCATACCGATGTGGGTTAGCATAAATCCATGCATTCTTCTGGGAGGTCAATGTGGCAGAATATTATAAAATGCAAAATGTACATAGTCATTATCTAACAGTTCCAATACTTGAGTCTGCACTAGAGAAATACTCTAAAAAATATTGTTTATCACTGAAGACATAGGACAACCTCTAAATGCCCATCAATACTGTGAGAAAAATAGTAGTTCACGGTTCAATGAAAAGAGGCATATCTGTACATATTGCCAAGGAATTTTCAGTCATACTGTTGTTATTTTTAAAATTGAAGAGACATAAAAAATACATAATACATAAAAAATTGGTCCCATATATATGTTTTTACCCACAATAAAAAATAGTATATATTATATAATGTATACACATAAACATATAGTATATGAAACATATTTATAGAACATATGTAAAATCATATGTATAATATGTAAATGAAGAGCAAAAATGATCAATTCTGAGGAGCAGGCATATGGGTGGTGGATTGGAGGAACAGAGATTTATCAAGGTTGAATTTTATTTGCTGTGTATTGACTGAATTATTTATAATAAGGATGCATTCACTTATTGATTGTGAAATTTTAAATTTTTTAAAAATAATGACCTGACATATAGGTAATATTCAATAAATAATTGTTGTTATTGCAGATGTGATTGTACTTATTAATCTTAAAATTACATGTTAGTCTCTTGCTCTGTGTTTTTTTTTTCAGGTGGAGTTTCGCTCTTGTTGCCCAGGTTGGAGTGCAATGGTGCGATCTTGGCTCACTGCAACCCCCACCTCTTGAGTTCAAGCAATTCTCCTGCCTCAGCCTCCTGAGTAGCTAAGATTACAGGCACACGCCACCATGTGCAGCTAATTTTTGTCTTTTTAGTAGAGACGGGGTTTCACCATGTTGGTCAGGCTGGTCTCGAGCTCCTGACCTCATGTGATCCAAACGCCTCAGCCTCCCAAAGTGCTGGGATTACAGGTTCGTAATCCTGGCTGTCTCTTGCTTATAAGGCACCAAGAGTCTACTTTTCTGACAACCAGGATGCCGCTGTCTGTTATTTTTTAGCTGAAGTTTTCAAACCAGTTTCATATAACCAAAGCAAAGAGAAAGCCTGCAGTTTCATAATGTGACCAAGAACAGCTGTCTGGATTGATTGAAAATGAAAGAAAAGTTCACTCTTCCACTGCAGCCATCTTGTGCTGCACTTTGCCTCAGTAGACCTGGCCCAATAACACAGAGCTTGGTATTTGCAAAGGGGACTATATTTTCAGACATAAAGGGAAACAAGAGAATTAGCATTTTAAGGGTTGTGTCTTTTTGGCTTTATTTATTCATGTTTTATTTTCATCTTTTTAAATAAATCACATTAATATGCCGTATCTGTGTAGCAGACAGAAATGTAATTTATTTGAGAACGGCAAAAATAAATTGCCATCGTTTTTTAATTTTGATTGTTAAAAAGATGATACAGTTAATGTTGATTTAAAACCTCTGCAAACAAGCTCTGCAGAATTCAAATTATTTCAAGATAAAACGTTAAATTTTCTATAGCAAGTTTCTATCACACAAACATCAGTAACTTTGGGTAGCCCTTGCAGCTTATGTCACCGAAACCTTTCTTTTTATGGTGTGTCCTTCAGTAATTAGATGCAAGGTCAACAGTCTCGGGTATTATACTTAAGGCAATGGTTGTATCCAATTCATCTCTTCATCATCTAATGATAATTCTTACTAATGTAAGTTATTTGGAATAGATGGATTCAGGCCAATCACAAAGTCCCTCGACTGTAGTTTTGAAATACGCTCAACATCATAATGATGGAAAGTCATATTCGGAAACTCCGAGGGTATCTTCAACTTGGAAGTTAACTTCTGTAAGTAAATTAGGACTGTCCTTGGCAGACGGTGAAGGACCTCACTAAATGAAATGCATAATTAGTTTTACACTGACATAAATATCTCTCTCTATGGCTGCATTTGTTCATTTTAAAAACGAGATTGGATCAGATGATCTAATCCTATCTTCCAGTTACAAAGGAGTGTATATACATATATATCCTCTCCTATGGAAATCATACCATATAAAGTTATAACAACTGTAAATTATTTGTAAAGAAAAAAGTAAAATATAGGTCTAACTCTGATGAAATTCCAGAACAGATCATCAAAGATGTGATCCTTTAGTAATTGGCAAATGAAAATAAAATAATAGTAAATGTAATAATAGTGATTAGCATGAGTTGCATAAGAAATTTTATCAAAAGATAGTTTCCTTTTTAAGCAGGGCAATTCTACTGATCAGTAACTGTGACATGCCTTCAGGTTGTTATCAAGATTTTTTGATAAGAAGATTGAAGTTTCAACAGCAAGGTCTTTTTGTAGCTTGTAGAATAAAAAGGATTGATCATTCATTATCAAGTGGAAAGAGGATATCTGCTTTCTTGTGAGCTTTTGTCCACGGCCTTGACTTTTTTAAAATCAATAACTTGAAGATATAGAAAGTATCAAGTTTACAAATCATTTAAATCAAAGAGGCATGGCTAACTGTACCTCTAGTAGCAAAATTATAATTCCGAAAGTTTAATAGGCTGAAAACATGAGATTGAAACAGTGAGAAAGGAGCTGGGTGTGGTGGCACACACCTAGCTGGCACACACCTCTCAGCTACTCTAGAGGCTGAGACCAGAGAACAGCTGGAGGCCATGAGTTGGAGACTGCAGGGGGGTATGATTATGCCTGTGAATAGCCACAGCACCTGGCATGGGCAACATAAGGGGACCTTGTCTCTAACAAAAGAAATGGATAAAACTGAATGACATGAAATATACAGAGGATAAAATAAATAAAAAGCCTAGATTACCGATATTCTCTGTGAATAAGACATAGAAGTTTATTTGTTCACAACAAGCTCAATACAAGCCAGGGGTGTGACTGGCTGTGTTTCTTCCTTCTGAAAATGACTGCAGTTTAAATTAAACTGTTAGTGTTCAATACACAGAAAAATATAGTAGCATTTGGTTAGTATATCTAGAAATCTATGTTTAGTTCTGGTTACCATATTTAAAAGATTTGGTTACCTTTTGATTTCTGGTTACTATACTTAAAAGCAGATTACAGACATGCATAGACAAAAGGTGGTTTTAAACGTGGTAATGATATTGGCAAGTGTGTAATAGGAAGCCAAATGTTCTTAGCCTAGAAATGTAAGTTGTATGCATTTGTGTTTGGGTGCACACTTTTAGAGAGGGTGACTATTATGATGATTGGAAGAGGAAATAAAGGGATGTCATTACAAATATTTATAGGACTATGTCTTAGAAAACACTTCACAGTCATTTATTATTCTTTCATCATTCTTTCATTTGGCCAGTATACATGTAATGTCGACTGTTTGTCTGCCAGCATATTTGACACTGAATTCATAAAGATGACTAACTGGAGAAACGTGAACACTTTTGTTTTATTTATTTTGCATGAGTTGGTACCTCTCTTTTTGCTACTTTTGTCTTTTTAAAAATAGTGGCTGTGAAGGATAATTTTGATTTTCTTTTTAAACATCTGTGAAGAATATAAAGCAGAGTAAAATGATAAGTGTTAAACACATATGTTTTGAGTTACAGTGTTTGTTCTTGATAGCATTTCTGTATTTTCCCCTATAGCCTTCTCATTAGATATTACTGCTTTACTAACGCTTTCTCTAACCACCTCTTCTTTCCTCGCCTTCCAATGTCTGGCTTTTAATAAATGTGCTATCATATAAAAGTAAGTTAACATTGCTTACAGCTGTATTTAATAATATTCAGTAATTTTCTCAACAACAAATATCTCCTATGGCCAGGTATACCGTAAGGCCGTTACATCGCTGTGAGCTAGGAGCAGAGTGCACCTGCAGGCGTCTGAAGAAGGAGAGCAAAGTGAGAACACACCCAGAGAGTTTATGCAGCCCCTCGTCTTCAGTCCAGGAACTGGCTCCTCATCTGGCGTACGTTTTAAATATCACTATGATTGGTCTATGCTAAATAGATTTTAAAGAAACAATACTGGTGGAAGTGAAACTAGGGTAGAAATAAGAGGCTTGGATTAGAGTAGCAGTGGTGGATATGATGAGAAGCAGTATAATACAATTTATGGTTTGAAATTATTAACACATAAAATCTTGTCAACTTTGTCAGGGGCTGAATATAAGGAAATGGGCTATAGATATTGGCAATGGGAAGAGCCACTGACGAGTTTACAAGTGACAAGATGTGCTAAAGGGTTAGGTATGGGCTACAACAGAGAAAGACACCTCCCAGTTTCTGGCCTGAGCAGCTGCCTGAATGGTAGATGTGCGAAAGGGTTAGGTATGGGCCACAACAGAGAAAGACAGGTTCTGGCCTGAGCAGCTGCCTGAATGCTGATGCCACTTATTGAGGGTCCCATAAGAAAAGCAAACTTGGCTGGGGAAGAACTAGGAAGGAAATTAAGAGCTCAGATTTGACATGTGAAATGTAAGATGCCTGGCAGCCATACAAGTGGACCTGATGACTCCATTCTGTAGTTCAAGTGAACGTTCTGGCTGGAGATTTCAGTTTGGGAATTTTCACATTAGACACAGAATTCAAACCCATGTGATTGTGTGTTATGAACCAGAGAGCAAGTAATGATAGAGAAAACCAAAGTATAAGGAAAAAAATAACTTGGGCGGTCCAATATGCAGATGTCATAAAAGGGGAGGAAGATCCATCAGAGCGGACGGAGAAGACGCTAATGGGATGGAGGGAAAAAACAACCCAACAGTACGTGGTATCCTAGAAGCCAAATGAAGAAGAAAAGCATACGGACTGTGCAATATGCTATTGAGAGATTGAGGAAGGTACCACCGCTTTGAGTTCCGGAATCTGAGTCTAGACAGTCGCACATAAGACTGAATATTTAACTTATGTAATATTACTTACATGCCTTTTCCACCTCCTAAATTTCTCCCAAACCCACCCTTCTTTAAGTTTTCCTATCTTTACAATAAATGGTTCTTATTTACCCATTCACTTATATTCAGTCAATTATAAAAACACCGTAGTCCTAAAGTCCAAAATATATTTCAAATCTACTCACTTCTCTCTGTCTCTACTGCAAACCTCCTGTGCAAACCATGTCCCTTTTTTCAAGAACTATTACAACTGCTTTGTAACTAATTCCTCGTCATCTCTTCTTTCCACTCTTGGCTTTTATAATCTAACATGTGAAACTCTCAAGATTTGCTGCCATGTTAAACAAGAAGCAGCAGAGAAAAAAAGAAAACAAAGTTGATTTTAAGGTTTTGGTCTGAGAACTCCATGAATGGCAGTGCCATTTATTAAAACTGGGAGCTCTAAGGAAGGTGAGTTTGATGAGGGATTGAGAAACATGGAATCCATCTATCTTACTATACCATTTTCATCTCTAAACTATCAATTCTAAATAATTCTATTCACAATAGCACAAAAAGAATAAAATATCAGGGATATTTCATCAAAAGTAGTACAGAACTTGAAGACTGAAATCATAAAACATTGCTAAGAAAAATAAGAGAAGCTCTAAATGAATAGAGAGTAGTCTATGTTTATGGATTCAAAGACTCAGTATTGTTAAGATGGCAAATTCTTACCAAACTGATCTATAGATTCAATACAATCCCTATCGAGAATTCAGCAGACTTTTCTCATTTAAAATTTTTTGCAGAAATTAACAAACTGATGCTAACATTTATATAAAAACACAAGGGAATCAAATTAGTCACAATAACTCTGAAAAATAAAAATGAATTTAGACCACTTATACTTCCTGAATTCAAAACTTCTATAAAGACACAATAATCAAGTCAGCGTAGTGCTGACATAAGTATGGAAATATAGTTCAATAAAGTAGAGCCAAGAATCCAGAAATAGCTCATTATGTATAAAATCAACTAATTTTTGACAAAACTGTCAAGGTACTTTAGTAGGGAAAGGTTTGTCTTTTCTACAAATGTGTTGGAATAGCTGGATAAATTCATGCAAAAAGAGGAATTTAGGCTGGGCCTGGTGGCTCATGCCTGTAATCCCAGCACTTTGAGAGAATCACTTGAGCCCAGAAGGTCAAGACCAGCCTGGGCAACATGGCGAAACCTCATCTCTATTAAAAATACAAAACTTGGCCGGGCACAGTGGTTCACTCCTGTAATCCCAGCATTTTGGGAGGCCAAGGCAGGTGGATAATGAGGTCAGGAGTTTGAGACCAGCCTGACCAACATGGTGAAATTCCGTCTCTACTACAAATACAAAAATTAGCCAGGCATGGTGGCATACCAGCTACTTAGGTGGTTGAAGTGGGAGAATCGCTTGAGCCCAGATGCTAGAGGATGCAGTGAGCCAAGATTCCACCATTGCACGTTAGCCTGGGCGACAGAACAAGACCCTGTCTCAAAAAAAAAAAAAAAGTGAAATTTGGACACTTTACTCATATAATACACAAAAACTAACTCTAGATAGATTATAGACCTAAATGTTAGAGTTAATATTATAAAACATCCAGAAGAAAAACATAGAAGTAATTTTTGTGAAATTGTGTTAGAGAAGAATTCTTAGGTATGACACTGAAAGCTCAATTCATAAGCAAACAAAAAAAGATGAATTGTTCCTCATCAAAACTAAAAACTTAATCATCCAAATATCACTAGGAAATGAAAAGACAAGCTACACACTGGAAAACATATTTGCAAAAAAAGGACTTGTACTCAGACTATATAAAAGACTCCTACAGCTCTATTAGAAGACAACTCAATTAAAAACTGAGCATAATATTTGAATATTCACTTAAAAAGACATGACAAAGGCTAATAAACATATGAAAGTATTCTCCATGTCATTAATTAATCAGGGAAATTCAAATTTAAACAGCCATGAGAAACTATTTCACCATCAGTAAAATGGTTTAACCAAAAAAAAAAAAAGAAAAGATAATAATATGCCCCTTACCATATGAATCAGCAGTTCTACTCAGAGAAATCTACTCAAGAAAAATAAAATACATAGCCACACAAGAACTTGTATGCAAGTCTTCCTACCAGCAAGAAAAGGCAAATCTTACAGAGGCAGAAAGTAGATTAAATTTGTGGTCACCTAGGGCATGGAAAAGAGTGTGGATTAATAAAAATGGACACAAGAGATCTTCTGGGAGTGAAAGAAATGTTCTAAAACTGAATTGCAGCAACAGTAGCATAAGTATATAAGTTTATACACTTACTGATCTGTACACTAAATCTCAGAGAATTTTATGGTGTGAAATTATAACTAAATAGGATTGTTAAAAAATATAACATTCTTTCTGTGTGAACGAAGTCGATTAATCTTTGATAAAGGGGAAAGGCAACTCAATAGAGAGAAAAGATAGTCTTTTCAACAAATGGCACTGGAATAATTGGACATCTATAAGCAAATATAAAAAATAAATACACTGAACTTACACTTTTCACCAAAACTGACTCAAAACAGATCTTCAACCTAAATGTAAACCAAAATATTTTAAAACGTCTGGAATAGAAAAAGAGGAGAAAACTTAATGTGACTTTGAGTTTGGTAATGTATTTTTAGATAAAACACAAAAGGCATAATCAGCGAAAGAATAAAAATGTGTCCGTTTTATTAAAATTTAAAACTTCTCCACAAAATACATTATCAAGAGAATGAAAAGACAAGCCACAGAATAGGAGAAAATATGTGCAAAGCAGATATTTGATAAAGGACTTATATCCCAAATCTACAAAGAACTCTAAAAAACTCATAAAACTCAACAGTAAGAAAAAAACACAATTCAAAATAGGCAAAAAAAATCTGTAAAAGGACCAGGATGTAAAAAATACAGAGACAGCAAAAAAGCATATGAGAAGGTGCTCCATGTCATGTGTCATCAGGGAAGTGTAATTGAGAACAGCAGTCTGACACCACTCTACACTTATTAGAATGGTTAAAATCAAAGAAACTCACATTACCAAATTCTTATGAGGACACGGATCAACATGAACTCTCATTTTTGGTGGCAATGAAAGATGGGATAGCCACTTTAGAAGACAACCTGGCAAACTCTTACAAAACTAAGCATAATCTTACCATACAATCCAGTAATCTCACCCATATTTGATTTGAACACTTATGTCTACACAAAAACACGTGTGAATGTTTTAGCAGCTTTATTTATAATTGCCAAAATTGAAAGCAAGAAGTCCTTCTATAGGTGAATGCATAAACTAGTACATCCCTATAATGGAATATTATTTGTTTTTTTAAAAAAAAAAGTGCAATCAAGCCAGAAAAAGATGCAGAAACTGAAATGCATGGTGTTAAGTGGAAGAAGCCAGTGTGAAAGGCTACATATGATATGACCCAATTATATGACTTCTGTAGAAGGAAAATCTGGAGACTATGAAAACACAAAGCTTTGATTGCTGGGAAGGAAAGTCAGAGGGGATCAAGCACAGGGGATGTGGGGAAGTGGTGAAACTCTTCCGTGTGATGCTGTAAGTGTGGACGCATGACATTACACATCTCACAAAACTTTACAGCATAGAGTGAGCCTTAATGTATGCACAGTTTAAAAATAGGAGGCTGGGAATCCCAGAAAGATATGCAAAATATGACAAAAGAATGTAACTATATCCTAAATATATCAAATTACCTCACTGAATGAGGGTCGGGAGAAAGGGGCTGACCTAAATAACTTTGGAATTGAGCAAAGTTTATAAAAATAAAAGAAAAGGAACTGCACATAAGCACTGGAATGTAGTTGACAACTTGTCTCCCATGGGAGGACAGTTTAACATTCTTAGACCTCCCCTTACTTTCCATAAATTCTCAGTCTAACTGTAAGAACCTGGCTTTTCTCACCCTCCGTCGTTAATGTAGCTGTTCAATGATGTGACACCATCATACAATTAATCAAATGACGGAAATATAAGCAACACACATTACCAGTGCTTATGAGGATACAAATCAACAGGAGTTCTCATTCATTTTTGGTGGGAACAAAAAAGATAGAGCCACTTTAGAATTTGGAAGACTCATACAAAGCTAACCAATGAATAGATATATAAATGATGGTGGGTTGGAAAAGCCAGTTTTTTTGGTTAGAATTTGCAGATAAGGCGACTAGAATGATGCCTTCATTAGCATGTTTGAATTGGGGACATCATCATAAAGTCACGTTTAGCTTAATATAAATACAGATGGCCACCTATGGAAACGTTTATAGGTATCTGTTCATACATGGGTTAGGATACACATATCTATTTCTTTGCTCTATCAGCTGAGAAGATCTAAAAGAAATGACACCCTAGTATCAATGAACACACCTAGATCTTGCATTGATTACATTCTTCAATGAAACAAACCAAGTCTTCTTGTAGAGATGCCCGATACTAACACTGAGGCCAGATGTATACAGGATGAGCCTAGAGCACCCAGTAGCCTCAGAAAGCAGGGCACGCACCCTCCTCCCCAAAGAAAATCTTGCATCATGAGGGTGTGTCAAAGGTGCACAAGAGCAACTGAAAGAGCTCCCAATGGCCAAAGCTGGAACAATTTGAGCCACAAAATAAGTCGTGTTGGATTATAATCCAAACTATAAAAGAAATATTTACGAGTCTACGCTGATATAAGGAAATAATTGAATAAATTAATAAATGGAGGAGTCAATCAAATCCCCTGTATAATCATTTCTAATAACTTATGCCACTGTTTTGCCCTTAAGGAAGCTACTTTGGCCTTCAGAGATTGGATTTTCTCCTACGAAAGACATACACCCGGTGTAATCATGAGGGGAAAATGTCAGAAAATTTCCAGCAGAGGGCAACCTACAAAATAGGACTTTCTCAAAATTGTTGGAGTCATGAAAAACACAGCACGTCTGAGAAACTACAACAGCCACGAGGAGCCTGAGGAGGCATGGCCACTAAATGTCATGTGGCTATCCCTGAGGATTCGGGAACCGAAAACTGATGTTACGTAAAAACCAAGGAAGTCTGAGTAAGCGATGAACTTCAGTTCATCAGATTTTTACATTAGTTTATTAATTATGCAAATGTACCATGCTAATATAAGCTGTTAATGAGAGTGGGAGCTGGCTTGGGTGCGTGGGAACTATCTGTACCATCGTCTTAATTTTTCTAGGAACCTAAACTTTTCTAAAAAATAAAGCCAGAGTTGATGTTTCTATGAGTCCTCCCCACTCTCCTTTGTGTTCCTCTTCCTCTCAGTGCTTGGGAGGATTTGCTCCTTGGCCCGGAACGCTGTTTCCCGCATTGTGTATCAGTTATTTATGGATTGTACCTAATCAATTTAACCCTGATGACCTCATCATCAGCTCCCACCTAAACTGCCCCTCTTCCCAGAGCCTTTTTGTGGCCTTCAATCTAGTCCACTGAACTCTCACCACTTTCGCGAGGTTTTCTTCACAGGACAAGCTGTCTTTGTGTTATCTAAGTGTTATTAGTTAAAGTCTACCACCTCCAGAGACTATAAGCTCCATGAAAGCAAGAACAACATTTGCTACCAATTTCAATCCTGAGAGTAACATTCAATAGTCGATCATTTTAATGAATGACTACATGACAGAAAAAGTGAATCTTGACCTCTCAAAGATTATTTACTTATTTTTTTCCTTCTTGGTAGCGTGTAAGATTCCATATACTCAAAATTATTGATAGCTAACTTCTATCTAACCGACGTGGTATTCTAAAAGACATTTTAACTATTCAGGTATGGCTGAACATTTGCATCAGGGTAGTATGGGGATAAATATCTAGTGGTTAAACTCCATGAATGTACAAGATTTTAGTCAATATTTTACATAGTCATTAAATGCTTTATTGAAGCAGAGTAAAGTCTGAAAAGGGAAGCCAAATCCTTTGAAACTAAAAACGTAAAAATATACAGAGGCCGTCCAAGCAACATAACGGTCAGTGATTTGCTACCTAAGAAATGAAAACCGAACAAACAAAATCCAAATCGATGGGAACAATATGCCTCTCTGTTGACAGTGATAACAGGTGCTATCAACATAAAAGATGACATGAGTTAGTAAGTACTTTAGTCAACATTACAGCCAGACAGTAACAAGAATAGTTCCCTCTGCACTTACCGGGCCTGGTAGCAGTCAGCTGCTAAAGGAAGGCAACAATTACCAAACTGGGCTACGTATCTTCTATGTGAAAGTATCATGAGATTTATGAAGTCTGTGTAAGAAAGACAAGGGCATTCTCTTTTGAAAAAACAAGGCAGTTTAAGCCTCAACATTTCTCTGTGTTTAAAATTGAGCTAATTTAAATAAATAGACCATGACATGGAGCTACCCTTTAAGGGATCCTGATTTAGTTCTTTAACCCTCAAACTAGCATTCTGTAAACTGTCTAACACTGTGAACTAGTTTTAATGCCTTCAGCCTTGTCTCCTATTATTTTGAGCACATTATATGGAATGAAAGAAGTCAAGTATTGATGGACTTAGTAGTAAATGTAATACGGAAAATAATGCAATGAGGACCTCAATGAGGTTTTAACCATTGTTAAACAAAAGAAAGATTGTATGTATCAGCTGCTGAAAGACATCTGAACTTACTTGTATGCAATGCACTGCTGTTTGACAGAACTAACATTTACTGAATGTGAAAGATGGTTTGCTTTCGCTAATATTAGAGCATGAATCTAAGTTTCATCCAGTCCAGTCGAATCTGGACTGTGCCTCACTTTTTATTCATAGATTTGACAATGGGTCTTCATTGTAAAAGCACTTACAACCAGGAAGGGGGGAAAAATAATCTCTTCACTGGTCTGTTTAGCAAATGACAGTTTGCTTGAGATTTTCTCGTGAGATCAAAGGGGAGGAAATCCTGTCATGCCACGGGAATTTCTAATGACTAATGGCATTACCGTGAACACCAAAGGAAGTGCTAGTAACTTGCTACTTGTGTGCCTGGTTTTCTGGTATTAACATATCACTATTGGCTTTTGCAGAGTAAGGATTTCTCACAAAAAAGGAAAAGGGATGAGGGGATACTGCTCTTCTTTTCCTGAGAATGGCTGTGCACCTGTACTGAGCACACCTAGTGAGATGTCAGTCCAGGCACCTGCGTCTGTCCCACCTTTGCCCGTTTCTGTCTCTTGGCCAGCCTCTCTCAGCTATGGAGTTCGACTCTGTGCCAGTAAGGAGACAGTCTTCCCGGGGTGTTCTGCTCCCACCTGCTCCCTTTTGGGCTAAACAACATGTGTGCTCTTCTGTTACAGTCAGTTCCTTCCACACAATTCCAATCTTATTGTCATCGGTATGGCTGCCAGCAAACCACACCAAAGGATTCTAGTGGCCTTACAGCTAAACTTCGCTAAACATTTGAGGAGGAAAGGGGGAACTTAGAAGCTCCTGACGTCACACTCAGCATGGAACGATTTCGGCAAAATAACTATCTGAAATCTGCTTACTCTTCAATTTAGGGACAGCTCTGATGATTTATGAGTTCGCTGAGTTGAATTCAAAGATAGAAAAGAGCATGTTTCTCCTAGACAATCACGGAGAAAAAGAGCACTAGCTGCTCCTCATTCTTCTTGTCAGTGAAGTCCTATCTGAACTGCTCTTGCTTCATGTGATGGGAAAGTCTAAAAATGTCAAAGGAGCCATCCATTTATGGCCAGAATTAGCAAAAACCACAAACTTGGCTGCTGAAAAGTGGGCTCCCACAGGAACTCACATAATTCTGCAGTGTACCATTGACTTTAAATGGCCCCAAATTCTTTCTTAGAACCCTCTGATGTGATCTTTGTGGGAACCTTCTGCACAAAGTGCTAGAACAGTGAGAAATACAAATATATGCTTAATAATAACTTGCTAGTTTAAAATGAGCGCTTTGCACACGGCATTGGGTATATCCAGGACCTCTCTTGCTTGAGCATAAAACCAATCTGAAAAGTGAATGTGTAAATCATGCAGCTAGATATGTCAGCTTTTAGTATCATCTGCTTCAACTTAGAAAAAATATCACACAGCTTTCAGAGTTTTGTAGCTTATTATTGGAGCAATAGAGAAAAGATTTTGATCGTAGAATCCCTGTGGTCTACGTGCATAGCATGGGCCAAACGTGGGTATCTAATGAGTTAATTCATAAATCATAAGCAGAGGTGCTATTCTTCCTTCTTAGTAGTAAAGTGGTCCTACTGGAGTCATCAATGACAATACAACTTTGGTCTAAAGCGAGGATGGGGTCAAAGAAATTTCTAGAATCATATTATTAAACAATTAAACATGCATCCCTCCCACCCTAAAGGTACTTTTTCTTACCACTTAGATGTAAATCACCTGAAAAAAAAGTTACAGATTGAGTAACAATATTAGTATGTGACTTCGTGCTGCTACTTCTGTAAGAATTTCCTAGCAAACCTGTCTGTAAGCCGCTGTCAACAGACGTAGAGCTGGTCATCCCCACTTCATAAGAGTTCCTGCCATTTATAGTATTTCTTCGGATGAAATTATATTCAACAATTCTGCTACTTATGGTTTTCTTTTTCTGTACATTTACTGAGCAAGTAACCTCTGCCTGACTTGCAAATTCAATGCTTGACTCTCAGATTACTATATTCTGAAACAGATATGGATCCTCCTTTGCGATGGTTTGGGGTTTTTTTGGGGGGGAGGGGAATTCAAATGTATTACTGAACCTCTAGAATAAATTAATATTTCTTTTCAGGGTTACTATAGACGAGACTATACTGGACATGTCTGCCTAAGTAGTTTGTTTTCTATAATTATGGATTACTAAAGGGTTGGCTCACAATGTTTCTGAAGTTCTCATACAGTATAATGCCTAGAATTTGAAACTTTTTTATTAAGTGAAAAGACAGATTGTCTTATTAAAAAGGCACACATTTACTTTAATAGATGTTGACAAAGATCTCTCTTTGAACCTTAGCCAGGCTTCTCTGAGCTCATTCTTACCCTGGCCTCAACCTTGGTCTGTGAAGACATGTTTTTAATGGCCTAAAAACACTAGGTTAATTCCTTACAGTTTAAGGCTGCATCCCAGGGATGACCCCAGCTCTGCTTCGGCACCTGCCTGAGGACACTCAAGGTAGCCCGAGGAGTGTACTGTTTGCTCCAGCCAAGCCCTGGAGAGAGGGCTCCCGTCTCCAAGCCTCTGTGGGAGGGTAGGAGCCTCACCTCAACAAGCTCCAGTTAACAAAGCGATGCGGGCTTCACAGGGACCAATTCCCTCCTTTCCTGCTTTTTCTAATTTTCCACTTCTCTGACCTGACTGATCCGCCATCACCCTGCTCTTTTCCCTCATTCTTGCTTTAAAATGCCCAGTCTCCTCTGCACATATAAAACCTGAATTCATTCCACGCTGGACCTTTTTCCTACTACAGTGGTATATTACTGATTAAAACCTGTCCTTACCACTTTACCTAAAGGCAGGCTTTGTCTCCCAATGGACCATGTGCATAGCGTATCTTTCTCCTCTGCTCTCAGTGTGTCAGAAGGAAAATTAAAAGATTGAACCAATGGTTATAAAATCTCCAAAATTCTTACTCACTTTGGGTATGGCCTGCTATTTTTGTGTTTCAAAAAAAATTCAACTTTTATTTTAGATACAGGGAATACATGTGCAGATTGTTACATGAGTATATTACACCCAGGCAGTGAGCATAGTACCCAACAGGTGGTTTTTCAGCCCTTGCCTGCTCTCTCCCTGCCCGTCTAGGAGTCAGCAATGTCTCTATTTTTCAATGTTAATGTTCATGTGTGCTTAATGTTTAGTTCCCACTCATAAGTGAGAACATGATGGATTTGGTTTTCTGTTTCTGCATTAATTCCATTAGGATGATGGCTTCTAGCTGCAGCCATGTTGCTCTCAAGGACATAATGTTTGCTTTTTTGTTTTTTTTTATGGCTGCATAGCATTCCATGGTGTATATGTACCACATTTTCTTTATGCAGTCCACCACTGATGGGCACCTTAGGTTGATTTCATGTCTTTGCTATTGTGAATAGTGCTGTGGTGAACATGTATGTGCATGTGTCTCCTTGGTATAATAATCTATTTTCCTTTGGATATACACACAGTAATGGGATTGCTTGGTCAAACAATAATTCCATTTTAAGTTTTCTGAGGAATCTCCAAACTGCTTTCCACAATGGCTGAACTAATTTACATTCCCACCAACAGTGTGTAAGCGTCTCCTTTTCTCCACAGTCTGACTAGCGTCTGTTGCTTTTTATTTTTTAATAATAACCATTTGGACTGGTATGGCATGCTATCTCACTGAGGTTTTGATCTGCATTTCTCTGATGAGTAACGATGTTGAGCATTTTTTCGTATGCTTGTGGCCCACGTGTATATATTCTTTAGAGAAATGTCTGTTCATGTCCTTTGCCCATTTTTAATGGAGTTGTTCACCCTTTGCTTGTTGATTTGTTTGATTTTCTTATGGATCCTGGATATGAGACCTTTGTCGGGTGCGTAGTTTGCGAATGTTTTATAATTCCTAGACTAATCACAGGGTTCGTCAGCCTGAGCTGCAGTTTGAGATAAATACCAGTAGGTGGCAGTGCAGTTCATATAGTGGCTCCATTCTGCACAAAGCTGCTTCCCCCTGGGGGTATGCCCTTGAGTAGAGACGACTCAGGCACAAGACTGGACAAGCATCCTTTTGTTAACACAAAGGAAAGAAGCCAATCAAATCAACCCTAGTAAAGAAAAGTGTGCTTAGAAATACCAAACAGCATCTTTAGAGTACTGTTTTCTTTTCTCCTATATTATGTATGCGTTCACATTACTACTGCATTTTATGAACTCTTTTTGCATTGCAGCCCCAGGTTCGAGGCTTGGTGGAGTCCTGTAGTAGCCACCCAAGATTTCATTGGAAATAATAAATAAGGAACTTGGAAATAATCTCTCATAATCTGTCTTAAAACCACTGAATTTATGGTTCTTACGGAGGAGAGGCTGGCTAAAGGCCAAGTGAATTCAGATTTCGTCTCATCACAGCGGTTCAGCCATCACTTGCCTCATCCTCAGTAGTTCCCCAATAGTTCCCCTCCCAGGTCCCCACTCACCTGGCTCTGGGATGCATGCCCCACTCCCTCCCCACTCCGCTGGGGTCTAAACAATAAACACAAAGGCAACTTGGCCTCTTCCCTTTCAAGGTGGATACTGCCATTCTAGTTTAGTGAAAAATCGTTCCCTGAAATGGTCAAATTGATGAAAGATAGGCAATGATTGAGGAATATTTGTGTCTCCATTACTAAGCTTTCTGAACTTACTCCAACATTCTGAAACAACGGGGATTGATGATACAGTTCCCTAAGGTTCTGTTTATAAATTTAGCTCCAAGATCTTTATTTATCTGTAACTTCTGTGCTTCTCCTGAGCCTGTGCTAGCACACACCTCTTAAGCGAGGGCTGCTCCATTAAGAACACCCTAGGAGGCTTGCTTCTGAAGGTCTGGCTTTATGCCAGATGCCATATCTGCACCAAAAGAGCTTTCCTTACTAAAAGGGCTAATTTCCATTCTTTTCCATTTTTAACAAAGTTTAACTTAAACATAAAATATCTGAAATAATTCTATAGTGACGGTCCCATAGCAAGAGAGGAAATGTATTCACATTGGAAGCTTTATGGAAATTTCATAAAGTGAATAGTTTTAAAATGAATAGGCAGAAATCACTAGCATAGGTTACATGCTCCAAGTGTTACGAATTAAGTCGTAAAGAAAGGTTAATTTCTTTAAGAAAGTATGTTCTTAAAGAAACGTCCCTGGCCAGGCGCAGTGGCTCACGCCTGTAATCCCAATACTTTGGGAGGCCAAGGTGGGCAAATCATTTGAGGTTAGGGGTTCGAGACCAGCCTGGCCAACATGGTAAAACCCCATCTCTACTAAAAATTCAAAAAAATTAGCCAGGCAAAGCCGGGTGCCGTGGCTCACACCTGTAATCCCAGCACTTTGAGGGGCCGAGGTGGGCAGATCACAAGGTCAGGAGATCAAGACCAGCCTGACCAACATGGCGAAACCCTGTCTCCACTAAAAATACAAAAATTAGCTGGACATGGTGGCATATGCCTGTAATCCCAGCTATTCATGAGGCTGAGGCAGGAGAATCGTTTGCACCTGGGAGGTGGAGGTTGCAGTGAGCCGAGATCATGCCACTGTACTGAAGCCTGTGTGACAGAGCTACACTTTGTCTCAAAAAAAAAAAAAAAAAAAAAAAAAAAACTAGCCAGGCATAATGGTAGGCACCTGTAATCCCAGCTACTGGGAGGCTGAGGCAGGAGAATAGATTGAACCCAGGAGGCGGAGGTTGCAGTGAACCAAGATCGTGCCATTGCACTCTAGCCTGGGCAACTCAGCGAGATTTCATCTCAAAAAAAAAAAAAAAAGAAAAAAGAAATGTTCCTGTTGTAATGACACATGCTGAACTCTGTGTGTGTGTGTGTGTGTGTGTGTGTGTGTGTGTGTTTGGGGGTGGGGGGGACTCTAATACCCTCAAGTTATCAGTTTATGTTTTATGGTATCCCCATTTTTCAGTTGAAGAATCTTAAGGAGATGTTTTAAATAGTTTGCCCAAGGATATCCAGTGAGTAATTTGACTTAGCCAGAAAAATTGCAACAAAAGCTGGGTTTCTTCATTGCATCAACCTGGACTGTGCTTTCTTGCAGCTCTAATTCAGTATTACAATATTTCTGCTCTAACAGCTTGTAGTGAGAAAAGAATTAAAATGTGATATTATACACACACCTTGGAATCCTTTAAAATAAATGAAATAATTATGATTCAACCTGGGTTCAAGTGAAGGAAGCGTCCTGTGGGCAGCTGGAATGTCAGTTACAGTAAAACAATTGATGACTCAAGATGGCCAATGGCCACACAATGATGATAAAGTTGAGAGTCAGCTGGATTTTCACTGGGGCTGGCAAGACACGTCTGATGTGGAAAAAAGTAGGCAGAACAGGTGGAGGAATGGGAGAGGGGCTCTTGCTTTTTGGTTTTAATACTCTCATTGGCTGTAGCACTGAATTCTTCTATAAAAGCATCTGCTCACCTTCCCTCTTGGTTGGAAAGACTTATAAAATGATTGCAGGTTTAATGAGAGAGAACTGTCAAGAATTAGAAAGACTGAGCGTAGGTTTCATCTGGTAAACAAGATGAGAAAGACGCTGGGCCCACTGGCTCACACCTACAATCCCAGCAGTTTGGGAGGCCAAGGCGGGAGAGTGGCTTGAGCCAGGAGTTCAAGACCAGCCTGAGTAACCTAAAAGGACCCTCATCTCTACAAAAGAATAAAAAATTAGCTGGGTGTGGCAGCATGCACCTCTATTCCCAGCTACTCGAAAGGCTGAGGCAGGAGGATCACTTGATCCCAGAAGTCTGAGGCTAACAGTGGGCTATGAGTGCACCATGGCACTCCAGCCTGGGAGGCAGACTGTGACCCTGGAAAGAAAAAAAAAAAAGGAAAGAAAAAGAAAGGTATTTGCTCTTGCAAAGTATATAAGAATATAAGCCTATTTTTTAAAATGTGTATGTATTTTTATTTTATCTTAAACAAATGTCTCTTTTTACAGAGCTACTCAAAAACACTGTATTATCTATATTTTTGGTTTCTGACCTGTTCTTTAAAAAGGTAAGTTTAGGCTGGGAATTGTGGCTCACACCTGTAATCCTAGCACTTTGAAAGGCCCAGGTGAGAGGATTGCTTGAGGCCAGGAGTTCATGGCCAGCCTGGATAACATAGTGAGATCCCATCTCTACAAAAAAATTTTAAAAATTAGTGGGGCATGGTGGTACACGCCTGTAGTCCCAAGTACACAAGAGGCTGAGGTGAGAGGATAACTTGAAGCCAAGAGTTCATTCCTGCAGTGATCTATGATCATGCCTTTGTCCTCCAGCTTGAGTGACAGAGCAAGACTCTATGTCTAATGCAAATCAAAACCACAGTGAGACGTCAGTTAGAATGGCAATCATTAAAAAGTCAGGAAACAACAGATGCTGGAGAGGATGTGGAGAAATAGAAACACTTTTACACTGTTGGTGGGAGTGTAAATTAATTCAACCATTGTGGAGGACAGGGTGGAGATTCCTCAAGGATCTAGGACCAGAAATGCCATTTGACCCAGCAATCCCATTACTGGGTATATACCCAAAAGACTATAAATCATTCTACTATAAAGACACATGCACACGTATGTTCTTTGCAGTACTATTCAAAATAGCAAAGACTTGGAACCAACCCAAATGCCCATTAATAAAAGACTGAATAAAGAAAATGTGGCACATATACACCGTGGAATACTATGCACCCATATAAAAGGATGAGTCTGTGTCCTTTGTAGGGACATGGATGAAGCTGGAAACCATCATTCTCAGCAAACTAACACAAGAACAGAAAACCAAACACAGCATGTTCTCACTCATAAGTGGGTGTTGAACAATGAGGACACATGGACATTGGGGGGTGGGGAACATCATACACCAGGGCCTGTCTTGGGAAAGAGGGCTGGGGGAGGGACAGCATTAGGAGAAATACCTAATGTAGATGACAGTTGATGGGTGTAGCAAACCACCATGGCATATGTATATCTATGTAACAAACCTGCACATTCTGCACATGTACCCCAGAACTTAAAATATAATAATTTAAAAAAGACTACCTCAAAAAAAAGAAAGAAAAATAAAAATGTAACCTTGTCTGAAAATCTTATTTATTTTTATGAGATTTTCATACTTTACTCAAATATTTATTCAAACATCTGATTTTTTTAAAATCCTCTTTCTCAATTTTCAGTTCTTTTTAAATAAGTTATACAAAGTTACTAAATCATGGATACAATGAAGTTCATTTTACATTTTAAAATTGCTAGAATATAAAAAGAACACTATGTATCTTATTTTTGTTACAAACTTCTAATAGATCAAGTTTAAATTTATGATTTCTTTGCATTTTGTTTGCAAAATTCCATAAAAAACACATTTGACAATTTTGTTTCCAGACTTATTTTATTAAAACTACTTTAACTGATTTTTATGTAGATTGGCAAAATAAATACTATTTTTATTTCAGCTGGAAGTTGGGATTATTTTTTGTGAGCTGGATGAAGTGATAATTTACTAATAAACTAAGGGGTCACTTCTGCAAATAAAATATTTCTTTTAAATATTATTGTTTTATTATATATATATAAGTTTTCTTTGGTTATTATGTGTCTATTCACCTTAACACTTTTTAGAATTAGAATGATAAAAATCACCATATGTGTAACAGCTGAGCTGTTGCTCATTTTCCTCTTGAATATAGCTCGAAGGAAGAGTTTCTAAAGCATTGGTGAAAGCAGGAAGGCGCTGTTCTAACAAAGTGCCTGTATTCACAACTAGGAACTGTTAAAACTACTTCCAAAGTTCCTAATTGATATGAAACTCTGATTGGGTCCTCGGGGGGAGTCATTTTCCCTGCAAGCTCTCTTCAAGAAGTCCCTAAGTAAAGAATATTGCAAAATTAGAAGTTGAAGGGAAACATATAGAAATAATCAGATTGTGCCTTCCATGCAGAGCATATAACATAGCTAAGAGTCCTCTTTTTTTTTTTTTTTTTTTTTTTTTTGTTGAGACGGAGTTTCGCTCTTGTTACCCAGGCTGGAGTGCAATGGCGCGATCTCGGCTCACCGCAACCTCCACCTCCTGGGTTCAAGCAATTCTCCTGCCTCAGCCTCCCGAGTAGCTGGGACTACAGGCACGTGCCACCATGCCCAGCTAATTTTTGTATTTTTAGTAGAGACGGGGTTTCACCATGTTGACCAGGAT
>PVKV010030788.1:0-21848 GCA_004027835.1 Alouatta palliata
AAACCTGGCTCCACCACTTTCAAGCTGTGGGCCTATAGGCAAATCACTTAACTTGTCTGTGCCCTGGATTCCTTGTTGGTGAAATAAAATAAGCACAGTCTACCTACTTTGTAGGGTAATTGTGATAATTAATGAGTGAATGTATTCAGTATTCAAAGCACTTAAACTATTGCAAGCCCATAAAAAGTATTCTGTGTCATCCATTATTATTATTTAATCATCATTCTCTTCCTCTCCAATATGGTAGAATAATCCCTGCCTGCTCCAGGGTACTGTGAGATGTAACTAAGATAACCAGCCAGGAGTGGTGGCTCACCCCTGTAATCCCAGCACTTTGGGAGGCCTAGGTGGGAGGATCACCTGAAGTCAGGAGTTTGCCCCATCTCTACTAAAACTACAAAAAATTAGCCAGCCATGGTGGCGGGCACTTGTAATCCCAGCTACTTGGGAGGCAAAGGCTGGAGAACTACTTGAATCCAGGAGGCAGAGGCTGTAGTGAGCAAAGATCACACCGTTGCACTCCAGCCTGGACAACAAGAGCAAAACTCCATATCAAAAAAAAAAAAAAAAGGAAAGAAAAGAAAACCTATCAAAGTCCTTCACAGAGTATAAAGCACGAAATGTGAGAGCAGGATTAGCATTTTGCTGTAATGAGTGGCATCAGAAATCAATGGCAGGCAAAAAACAACAACAAAGCAAACAAAAAAGGCATCCCAAGAGGTGCGATGGCTCATGTCTGTAATCCCAGCACTTTGAGAGGCCAAGGCAGATGGATCGCTTCAGCCCAGGAGTTTGAGACCAGCCTGGGCAATACAGTGAGACCTCATCTCTATAAAAAATTAAAGAATTAGCCGGGCATGGTGGCAAGTGCCTGTAGTCCTAGCTACTCGGGAGGCTGAGGCGCAGGGATGGCTTGAGCTCAGGAGTTAAACGTTGCAGTTAGCTGTGATGGTGCCACTGCGCCCTACCCTGGGAGACAGAGCAGGACCTCGGTTTCCCCCCCCAAAAAAAAAAAGCATCCTGATCTTTGATTGCCTGGGAATCTAGGTGGCTAAGATGGCTGAGAAGATTAGGCACCTTGATTTACTTTACACATTACCCTTAACTAATGGCCCTGAATAAGAGCCACAGCTGCCTGAGCAACTACTATGTCTATTTTTATATAGTTTAACAACCTCAATACAAAGAAAAGTTGAATCATTAGGGAATAAGCTACTTACTTAACACCCCATTATATATTTCATACAAACACAGCATCCTCCTATATAACCACAGTACAACCATCAAATTCAGAACATTAATATTGATATGGCCCTAATATCTAATCATAAGATCCCATTCAAATGTTGCCAATGTCCCAACAATGTCCTTTTGCTACAACAGATCCAGTTCAGAATCACATTCAGTTGTCAAGTCTCTTGAGAACACGTAGGTCTGGAGAAGTCTTTAATTGACTTTCATGACCTTGACACTTTTGAAGCTTTCCAGGTCAGTTTTTCTTGTAGCATGTCCCGACGTCTGAGTTTGCCTGAGGCCAGGTCATGATTAAATTCAGGTTATAAATTTTTGGCAAGAATTACAGAAGTGATGCTGTGTTTTCACCACCTTCTATCAGGTAGCAGATGACTTCTACTTGTCCCAATCTGAGTAACATTCACGTTGATCAACTCACTTGACTCAAATAGGGGCTGCCAAGTTTCTGCACTATAAAGTTACTCCTTTTTCCTTTGTAATTAACAATATTGGGAACCAGCCCAACCCTGTGTGTGGTGCCCCATATCCCAGCAATGACAAGGGAGTGAGAAAAGGAAATAAAGACAAAGATAAGAGTTGAAGCTCAGAGCATGGGTCCAGGGGTCCAAAGCACTCTCGCCTGGGGTAATCCTCATTGGCACTGAGCTCTGGACTCCACAAGCTTTTATTAGGTGTATACACTTGTTAATTGAGGGGTGGCACAGCAGGGAGGGATGATCAGGGGAGGACTTGAAACTGTTGGGAGAGACCTTGAAACTAAAGTGGGAAAGATAGCCAAGGGAGAGGGGTGTGGTCTGCAGTATTCAGTAGCAGACCTGATTCTTAGAAACTGAGTTCTCCTAACAGTTGCTTTCAAGGTGCATTTGCATCAGAAGCATAGTAGATAAGGTGCTACCAAGGCATCATGGGGCTTTTGCGGACACAGAGCAATCAAGATTACTCCATATTCTGAGAACCTAGGCACAGCCTGTGTTACAGTATCTCTGCCCTGCAAGGTTTTTCCTCCTTCCAAGCTCCCATGTGCAAAGACCCTCCTGGATCTTGTGAGCAGAAGTTGCCTCCCTTCTCAGAGATCTTACACAAGTCCTCTTTACAAGAACCTCATGCGACCTCCATGTTGAGAAGGCATTCTTGGGACCAAAGCAGTATCTCCTGCTCTGTAACCACCCTGCGGTGTTCCACAGTTTTACAGCGCTCTCAGATGGTCTTTACCTTAGGCCTCCTGTTGCTGCTTGATTTCTATTTTACTGCACCAATATTTGATACAGCTTAGTTCCCGTTGCAAACTTCAGTGTACAATAAGCAAAGCAAGCTTCTAATTATTTAACTAGAATAACATAGGTCTGAGCCTGGCCATCTTTTTTTTTTTTTTTAATATATATATTTTTTATTGCATTTCAGGTTTTGGGGTACATGTGAAGAACATGCAAGATTGTTGCATAGGTACACACATGGCAGTGTGATTTGCTGCCTTCCTCTCCATCACCTATATCCCCATGCCATGGGGAGGGATGCCCCTGGCGATCTTGACCCACAAACGACTATTGTGTGGAGATGTATTCTGAAGCCATGCAAATTTCCTGTTCCTCATCAAATATTTTATTATTCACTTATTGATATCAGTATGGCCACATGTTTTTCTGTTTTATTCAATGGGTTATAATCTATTCCTATCATATAATTTGATACTCTTATTGTTCCAGGTTTGGCCAATGGCAACCACTTCAAGCAGTCTTCTGTGTCCTTCAGATATGTCCCCCCTTCCTATTTTCTGGAACAACGAAATATTCCAACCTCATCTTCTAATTTCACTACCCTGGCCCTGGAATCAGCCATTTCTCTAAAAAAACTCTGGTTTATTTAGTGAAGAATGGTATGTAAAAGCCAGCATATATCAATAAATCCAGGAGCTGGTTTTTCGAAAAGATCAACAAAATAGACAGCTAGCCAGATTAATAAAAAAGAAAAGAGAGAATAATCAAATAGATGCAATAAAAAACGATAAAGGGGATGTCACCACAGACTCCACAGAAAAACAAACCATCATCAGAGATTGTTACAAACTCTATGCACATACACTAGTAAACCTGGAAGAAATGGATACATTTCTGGGCACTTGCATCCTCCCAAGCCTAAACCAAGAAGAAGTCGAAACCCCGAATAGATCAATAACAAGCTCTGAAGTTGAAACAGCAATTAAGAGCCTACTACCCAAAAAACGTCCAGGTCCAGATGGGTTCACAGCCGAATTCTACCAGACACACAAAGAGGAGCTGGTATCACTCCTTCTGAAACTATTTCAAACAAACCAGAAAGAGGGAATCCTTCCTAAATCATTTTATGAGACCAACATCATCCTGATACCAAAACCTGGCAGAGACTCAGCAAGAAAAGAAAACTTCAGGCCAATATCCATGATGAACACAGATGCAAAAATCTTCAATAAAATACTGGCAAACCCATTGCAACAGCACATCAAAAAGCTTATCCACCACGATCAGGTAGGCTTCATCCCAGGGATGCAAGGCTGGTCCAACATACACAAGTCTATAAACGTAATTCACCACATAAACAGAACCAAAGACAAAAACCACATAATTATCTCAATAGATGCAGAGAAGGCCTCTGACAAAATTCAACAGCACTTTATGCTAAAAACCCGCAATAAACTAGGTATTGATGGAACGTATCTCAAAATAATAAAAGCTATTTACAACAAACCAACAGCCAATATCATACTGAATGAGCAAAAACAGAAAGCATTCCCTTTGAAATCTGGCACTAGACAAGGATGCCCTCTCTCATTCCTCCTATTCAATATAATATTGGAAGTTCCAGCCAGAACAATCAGGCAAGAAAAAGAAATAAATCATATTCAAATAGGAAAGGAGGAAGTCAAATTGTCTCTATTTGCAGAAGACATGATTGTGTATTTAGAAGACCCCATCGTCTCAGCCCAAAATCTCCTGAAACTGATAAGCAACTTCAGCAAAGTCTCAGGATACAAAATCAACGTGCAAAAATCACAAGCATTCCTATACACCAATAAAAGACTTAAAGAGAGCCAAATTAAGAACGAACTGCCATTCACAATTGCTACAAAGAGAATAAAATACCTAGGAATACAACTAACAAAGAACATAAAGGACCTCTTCAAGGAGAACTACAAACCACTGCTCAACGAAACAAGAGAGGACACGAACAGATGGAGAAACATTCCATGCTCATGGTTAGGAAGAATCAATAACGTGAAAATGGCCATATTGCCCACAGTAATTTACAGATTCAATGCTATCCCCAACAAGCTACCAATGACCTTCTCCACAGAACTGGAAAAAACCACCTTAGACTTCATATGGAACCAAAAGAGGGTCCGTATAGCCAAGTCAATTCTAAGCAAAAAGAATAAAGGGAGGCATCACACTACCAGACTTCAAACTACACTACAAGGCTACAGTAATCAAAACAGCATGATACTGGTACCAAAACAGAGATATAGACCAATGGAACAGAACAGAGGCCTTGGAGGCAACACAACACATCTACAACCATCTGATCTTTGACAAACTTGACAAAAACAAGCAATGGGGAAATGATTCCCTGTTTAATAAATGGTGTTGGGAAAATTGGCTAGCCAGGTGCAGAAAGCAGACACTGAACCCCTTCCTGACACCTTACACTAAAATTAACTCCAGATGGTTTAAAGACTTAAACATAAGACCTAACACCATAAAAACCCTAGAAGAAAATCTAGGCAAAACCATTCAGGACATAGGCATAGGCAAGGACTTCATGATCAAACACCAAAAGCACTGGCAACAAAAGTCAAAATAGACAAATGGGACCCAATCAAACTCCACAGCTTCTGCACAACAAAAGAAACAGTCATTAGAGTCAATCAGCAACCAACAGAATGGGAAAAAATTTTTGCAATCTACCCATTGACAAAGGGCTCATATCCAGAATCTACAAAGAACTAAAATAGATTTACAAGAAAAAAAAACAAACAATCCCATTCAAAAGTGGGCGAAGGATATGAACAGACACTTTACAAAAGAAGACATACACGAGGCCAACAAACATATGAAAAAATGCTCATCATCACTGGTCATTACAGAAATGCAAATCAAAACTACATTGAGATACCATCTCACGCCAGTTAGAATGGTGATCATTAAAAAATCTAGAGACAACAGATGCTGGAGAGGATGTGGAGAAACAGGAATACTTCTACAATGTTGGTGGGAGTGTAAATTAGTTCAACCATTGTGGAAGACAGTGTGGTGATTCCTCAAGGACCTAGAAATAGAAATTTCATCTGACCCAGCAATCCCATTACTGGGTATATATCCAAAGGATTATAAATCATTCTACCATAAGGACACATGCACACGAATGTTCACTGCAGCACTGTTTACAATAGCAAAGACCTGGAACCAACGCAAATGCCCATCGATGATAGACTGCACAGGGAAAATGTGGCACATATACACCATGGAATACTATGCAGCCATCAAAAACGATGAGTTCGTGTCCTTTGTAGGGACATGGATGAACCTGGAAACCATCATTCTCAGCAAACTGACACAAGAACAGAAAATCAGACACCGCATGTTCTCACTCACTGGTGGGTGTTGAACAATGAGAACACATGGACACAGGGAGGGGAGCATCTCACACTGGGGTCTGTCGGGGGAAAAAGGGGAGGGACAGCAGGGAGTGGGGAGTTGGGGAGAGACAGCATGGGGAGAAATGCCAGATATAGGTGATGGGGAGGAAGGCAGCAAATCACACTGCCATGTGTGTACCTATACAACAATCTTGCATGTTCTTCACATGTACCCCAAAACCTAAAATGCAATTAAAAAAAAATACTCAGGAATATTAAAAAAAAAAAAAAAAAAAAAGCCAGCATATGAAAGCCAGGTATGCTCATGCTAATGGGGTACTTCCACATCCCCTCAATGCACAGAGCCAGGCAATATAAGTCTGTATATGTATATGTGTGTATAGGTGACCCTTGAACAACACAGGTTTCAACTGTATGGGTCCACTAATAGATGGGATTTCTTCCACCTCTGCCACCTGAGACAGCAAGACCAACCCCTCCTCCTCTTCAGACTACTTAACATGAAGGTAATCATGAGAATGAAGATCTTTATGATGATCCCTTCTACTTAATGAACAGTAAATATATTTTCTCTTCATTACAATTTTCTTAATAACCTTTTATCTTTATTGTAAGAACACAATATATAATACAAATAGCACACAAAAATAATCCAAATGTTTTATCAGTAAGGCTTCTAGTTAATAGTGGGTTATTAGCAGTTATATTTTTAGGGATCAAAAGTTACATGTGAGGATTTTTGACTGCATAGGGGTTGGCAGCCCTAGCCCCAGCATTGCTCCAGTGTCAACTCTGTATGCATTTACATACTTACATATACACACACATACACACATATTTGTTTACACATGTACATCAATTTGTATTTTCATATATATCTACATAGGGAAAAACGAGTTCACACCAATACCTCCAACTGCAACCCAATACCACAGAGTTCTCATTTCTTTCCATATTTGTAACCCCTTCTCCAACACCAAGTAAACTGGCTTCCATTATTCTGAAAAAAAATTTTTTAGCCAGGCGTGTGGCACACGTCTGCAGTCCTAGCTACTCAGGAGGTTGAGGCAGGAGAATCACTTGAACCTGGGAGGCGAGGATACAGTAAGCTGAGATTGCATCACTGCACTCCAGCCTGGGCTACAGAACAAGAAAAAAAGAGACAGAGGCTCACTCTATTGCTCAGGCTGGAGTGCAGTGGCACAATCTCAGCTCACTGCAAACTTCGCCTCCCAGGTTCAACCGATCCTCCTGCCTCAGCATGCCGAGTAGCTGGGACTACAGGTGCCTGCCACCACACCTGACTAATTTTTGTATTTTTAGTAGAGATGGGGTTTCACCATGTTGGCCAGGCTGGTCTTGAACTTCTGACCTCAGGTGATTCGCTTGCCTTGGCCTCCCGAAGTGCTGGGATTACAGCCATGAGCCACTACCCCTGGCTGATTCTCAAAATATTTACTTATCTGATCAGTCCTCCTGTTGCTACCAATACCCCCTTCCCCAGCAGAGGCCCTCTTCACCCTATCCAGGGTACAACACGCCCCACCCCTACAATCTCCTTAATCTGCCCACTCAATAACCCTCAGAAAAGAAGGAAGAGCACTGGGCTTTTATAGCAAATACTCCTTAGGCTGTTCAGAATTCCTGCCTTCTTCCTGGTTTGCTCCTAAGTTCCAGATGACAAAGGGGGCCAGAAACCCGTCTATTGGATAAAGGACCTGCCACTTTAATACAGAACCTTAGCTACTGCTCAGGAGAGCTCAGTGATGAGGAACGTCGGGTTAAAGCTGTGATGGCTCACACCTGGGATTGTGATGGCTCAATCCGACCACTTTGGGAAGCTGAGGCAGGCAGATTACCAGAGGTCAGGAGTTCGAGAGCAGCCTGACCAACATGGAGAAACCTCATCTCTACAAAAAAAATATATATGCTTTGCAGCCCGGGCCTCGGACCCTACAGCCACTGAGATGTTGATGCCTAAGAAGAACCGGATTACCATTTATTAACTCCTTTTTAAGGAGGGAGTCATGGTGGCCAAGAAGGATGTCCACATACCTAAGCACCTGGAACTGGCAGACAAGAATGTGCCCAAACTTCATGTCATGAAGGCCACACAGTCTCTCAAGTCCCAAGGCTACGTGAAGGAACAGTTTGCCTGGAGACATTTCTACTGGTACCTTACCGATGAGGGTATCCAGTATCTCCATGATTACCATCATCTGTCCCCGGAGACTGTGCCTGCCACCTTGCGCCGCAGCCATCAGAGACAGGTAGGCCTCGGCCTAAAGGTCTGGAGGGTGAGCAACCTGCAAGACTCACAAGAGGGGAAGCCAACAAAGATACCTACAGACGGAGTGCTGTGCCACCTGGTGCCAACAAGAAAGCCAAGGCTGGGGCTGGGTCAGCAACTGAATTCCAGTTTAGAGGCGGATTTGGTCGTGGATGTGGTCAGCCACCTCAGTAAAATTGGAGAGGATTATTTTACACTGAATAAACTTAGAGCCAAAAAAAAAAAACTTAAAAAAAAAAAATATATATATATATATATGTTTTAAAAAAAAGAAAATTCTTCTCTGGTGAGTTGGCCTTTGTTATGGAGAATGCCCTGAGGATACTGAACAAGGATTACTCTTCTCTAGTAACAAAGTAACTCCATCTAGCTTTCTAGTCTCATTAGGGGTGTAAAGGGAGGAGTGTTGGGAGCCCTCCCTTGTGAAGTCTTGCAAAGCGAGTTTCACAATAGGGGAGGTTGAGCCCAGATGCAGAGCCCCCAGAAGGAAGGAACTCCAGACCAGATGAGCAGGATGAAAGGAGAACTGGTTTAAAAGACAAGGCAAGATGGATGGCCTTCACTAGAAACAATGAGGTAGCACAGACATGTTTAGGAGCACTCTGTATAAGCATTGAGAGCACAGACGGTGATTGTTACTTTGTAGTTCCTGAATAGAGCACATGATGTTTCCCTTGATCGCAACACTGAGTCAGAGAATGCCCAGAAAAGGTATAAATACTGAACTGCTAAAATAAAGTGGTTGTTGGAGCAAAAATTCTTCAACCCTCCTGACCTCGCTTTCTGCCTCCCTTTATTTCTTGCGCACCCTCCACTCAGGTTGGAACCTTCTTGCTGGCAAGAGTGCCCGCCAGATAGGAGGAACAGAGAAATTACTTGTGAAGGTCACACCCAAAGACACAGACTCATGGAAGACTGAGACTGATGCTATGATTATAGAACTCTTCCCGTGCCCCACACCTGACCACCACACCAACAGGTTCCAGTATAATGACAGTAAGGACAGCTGGAAGTACTGCAAGATTCAGACTCTATTTGAGAAGTTTTTTTTGTTGTTGTTCTTCTGAATTTTTTGTTTTTAGTTTTTTGTAGAGATAGGGTCTCTCTGTGTTGCCCAGGCTGGTCTCAAACTCCTAGACTCAGACAGTTCTCCCACCGTGGCCTCTCAAAGTGCTGAGATCACAGGCATGAGCCACAGTGATCAGCCAAGGAGTTCTTAAGCCCAAAGACAGCCAGGTGCAGTGGCTCGCGCCTGTAATCCCTGCACTTTAGGAGGCCGAGGCCGGCAGATCACGAGGTCAGGAGTTCAAGACCAGCCTGACCACCATGGTGAAACCTCCTCTCTACTAAAAATACAAACATTCGCCAGGCATTGTGGCACGTGCCTGTAAGCTGAGGCAGGAGAATCGCCTGAACGCAGGAGACAGAGGTTGCAGTGAGCCAAGATCGTGCCACTGCACTCCAAGCCTGATGACAGAGCAAGATTCTGACTCAAAAAAAAATTAAAAAAAAAAAAAAAAAAGAAGCCCAAAGACAAAAGGAGAGACTATAACAAGGACACCTGAGGAATCTGAACGTTCTGGCACCTACACTACAGTGAAGATGAGAAGACGAAACACTGCCCAAGTCTGAGCCAGAATAACACAAAGCTCACACTTACAGACTATTTTCTCAGTTCCTATTACCCAAAATATTATGCCTGGCATTTGACCCAAAAAAAAAAAACATAATGCATGCTAAAACAGTCTGAAAAGGTAAAGTAAGCATCAGGATGAAACTCATATGACATAATATTGGAATTATCAGACAGTATTTAAAATAACTGCAATAAATAAGTCAAGGGCTCTAATGAAGAAGGTAAACAATATGGAAGAACAGATGGGTAACATAAACAGAGAAGTGGAAAAACTCTGAGGAGGAATTAATAAGAAATCCTAGACGTGAAAAGAAAATCAAGGAAAAATGAAGATTGCCTTTGGTGGGCTCATCAGTAGTGTGGACACAGACAAAGGAAAAAAAATCAGTGAGCTGGAAGATAAGTCAATAGAAACTTCCCAAACCGAAAAGCAAAGACAGAGAGAGAGACAGCACAAAGGATAGAACATCCAGCAATTGTGGAACAATTCCAAAAGGTACAAGATGTACATAATTGGAATAATAGGAGAAGACACAGTAATCATTTGAAGTGATGATGGCCAGGGATTTTCCAAAATTAATGACAGACACCAAACAACAGATCCAAAAAGAATATCAAGCAAAATAAATGTCAAAAAAATCTAACTCTAGGTAAATCATATTCACATTGCAGAAATGAAAGATGAAGAGAAAATTCTAAAGGAAGCCATGTGAGGAAAAACAGCTTGAGGAACAACGGCAAGAATTACGGCAGACTTCTCATTTAAAAAAGCATGCAAGCAAGAGAGTAAAATATTTCAAATGTTCAAAGGAAAAAAACCCTAGAATTCTATATCCAGTGAAATTATCTTTCCAAATTGAAGAAATAAAGGCTTCCTAAACAAAAACTGAGAAAATAATTTCCAGCAAGACCTAATTAGCAGAAAATGTTAAATGAAATTATCCAGAGGAAAAGAAAATGACATAGGTCAGCAACTGAAATCTACATAAAGGAAGGAAATGTGTCTGAGAATAAATAAAGGTAAAATAAAATATTTTTTTTATTCTCAGTAGATCAAAAAGATAATCATCTAAAGTAATAACAGTAAGAATGTACTAGAGATGACAGCACATGTGTAAGTGACATGAATGATAGTGAAGTCATAAAAATGAGATAGAAGGCTTTGAAATACTGTTTAAAAAAAAAAAAAAAACCACCTGTATTTAGACTGGGCCCAGTGGCACAAACCTGTAATCCCAGCACTTCGGGAAGATCACTGAAGGCCAAGAATTTGAGACCAGCTGGGCAACAAAGTGAGACCCCCATCTCTACAAAAAATGTAAAAATTAGCCAGGCATGATTGCATCCACCTGTAGTCCCAGTATTTAGGAGGCTGAGATGAGAGGACTGCATTAGCCCAGGAATGCGAGGCCACAGTGAGCTCTGATTGATCACACTACTGTACTCCAGCCTGGATGACACAGTCAGATCCTGTCTCAAAATAATAAAACAAATAAAGTTGCATTTAATGTGAAACAGTATTGTACTATTTGAAGGTGAGAGGAATTGTTGACATGCTAAAGAGAGCAAACAGAATCATATAAAATAGCCAAAACCAGAGAAGACAGAAAAGGAGAGGTTTTCTAAAAATAAAGAACAAACTGATAAAAAAGAGACTTAGACTCTCACACAGTAATAGTGGGAGATTTTAACACCCTACTGTTAGCATTAGATCAATGAGACAGAACATTAACAAGGACATTCAGGTCTTGAACTCAGCTCTGGATCAAGTGGACCTAGTAGACATCTACAGAACTGTGTACCCCAAATCAACAGAATATACATTCTTCTCAGTGCCACATGGCACTTATTCTAAAATCGACCACATAACTGAAAGTAAAACACTCCTCAGCAAATGCAAAAAAAACTGAAATCAACAGTCTCTCAGACCACAGTATAATCAAACTAGAACTCGGGATTAAGAAACTCACTTAAAACCACACTATTTCACGGAAATTGAACAACCTGCTCCTGAATGACTCCTGGGTAAATCATGAAATCAAGGCAGAAATCAAGAAATTCTTTGAAACCAATGAGAACAAAAAGACAATATATCAGAATCCCTGGAACACAGCTAAAACTGTTAAGAGGGAAAGGGAAATTTATACCACTAAATGCCCACATCAGAAAGCTAGGAAGATCTCAAACTGACACCCTAACATCACAATTAAAAGAGCTAGAGAAGCAAGAGCAAACTAATCTGAAAGCTAGCAGAAGACAAGAAATAACTAAGATCAGAGAAGAATTGAAGGAGACAAAAACAAGAAAAACCCTCCAAAAAAAAAAAAAATCGGCAAATCCAGGAGGTGGTTTTTTGAAAAAATTAACAAAATAGATAGACCACTAGCTAGACTAATAAAGAAGAAACAGATGAATTAAATAGACACAACTAAAAAATGACAAAGGGGATATCACCACTGACCCTACAGAAATACAAACTATCATCAGAGAATACTATGAACAGTTCTACACAAATAAACTAGAAAATCTAGAAGAAATCAATAAATTCCTAGACACATACGCCCAAGACCAAACCAGGAAGTCGAATCCCTGAATAGACCAATAATAACAAACTCTGAAATTGAGGCAGTAATTAATAGGCTACCAACCAAAAAAGGCCCAGGACCAGATGGATTCACAGCTGAATTTTATCAGAAATACAGAAAAGAAAGGAAAAGGAAAAGGGAAAAAAGGAAAGGAAAGAGAGAGGAGAGAGAAGAGGAGGGGAGGCAAGGAAGGAAGGGGCAAGCAATGAATAGAGAACAGTTACAGGGCAGTGGAACGGACCCCACGGGACCTGCGGACCTGTGCGGCGCAGTGAGTCGCAGCCATGTTCCTGGTTAACTCGTTCTTGAAAGGCGGCGGCGGCGGCGGCGGCGGGGGCCTAGGTGGGGGCCTGGGGAATGTGCTTGGAGGCCTGATTAGCAGCCATGCGCAGCCTAGGCGGAGTTATCAGCGCCATCAGCGAGGCGGCTGCGCAGTATAACCCGGAGCCCCCGCCCCCACGCACACATTACTCCAACATTGAGGCCAACGAGAGTGAGGAGGTCCGGCAGTTCCGGAGACTCTTTGCCCAGCTGGCTGGAGATGACATGGAGGTCAGTGCCACAGAACTCATGAACATTCTCAACAAGGTCGTGACACGACACCCTGATCTGAAGACTGATGGTTTTGGCATTGACACATATCGCAGCATGGTGGCCGTGATGGATAGCGACACCACAGGCAAGCTGGGCTTCGAGGAATTCAAGTACCTGTGGAACAACATCAAAAGGTGTTTTGATGATATACAAACAGTTTGACACTGACCGGTCAGGGACCATCGGCAGCAGTGAACTCCCAGGGGCCTTTGAGGAGGCAGGGTTCCACCTGAACGAGCATCTCTACAACATGATCATCAGACGCTACTCAGATGAAAGTGGGAACATGGATTTTGACAACTTCATCAGCTGCTTGGTCAGGCTGGATGCCATGTTCCGTGCCTTCAAATCTCTTGACAAAGATGGCACTGGACAAATCCAGGTGAACATCCAGGAGTGGCTGCAGCTGACTATGTATTCCTGAATGGGATCCCCAGACCCACCCTCTCACCGCCTCGCTACAGGAGTCACCTGGAGCCTCGGTCTTTCCCAGGGCCGATCCTGTCTGCAGTCACATCTTTTGGGCCCGTCGACCCAAAAGCTTTTGTTCTCCCAACACTTGTTACCCAACTTCTCAACATTCAGGGCCCAACATGCCCTGCCTGAGATCCCCCTGGCTCTAGGATACTCTAACAAGCTCTGCCCAAGGGTCTCCCCACTCCCACCACGCCCCATGCACACCTGCTCTGTAGCCTCTCCCGTGTCCCTGTGCCAAGCCTAGCACTTGTGATGCTTCCATGCCCCAAGGGCCCTCTCTCAGTTCTGGGAGGATGACTCCAGTCCCTGCACGCCCTGGCACATCTTTCACAGTTGCCACCCAGGCAGCCAAGCTCCAGGCCATGCCAGACCCAGGTGCCCCAGTGCCTTTGTCTATATTCTGCTCCCAGCCTGCCAGGCCCAGGAGGAAATAAATGCACCCCAGTTGCTGCTCTCTGGGAAAAAAAAAAAAAAAGAAAAAGAAAACAGTTACAAACATAGTGGATATTAATCCAACTACATCAATAATCTTTTCGAGGCCTGGGTGCAGTGGCTGACACCTATAATCTCAGTACTTTGGGAGGCCAAGGCGGGCAGATCACCTATGTCAGGAGTTTAAGACTAGCCTGGCCAACATGCTGAAACCCCATCTCTACTAAGAATATAAAAATTAGCCAGGCATGGTGGTGAGCACCTATAATCCCAGTTACTTGGGAGGCTGAGGCAGGGGAAAAACTTGAACAGGAGGCAGACATTCCAGTGAGCCAAGATCGTGCTACTGCATTCCAGCTTAGGTGACAGAGCAAGACTCCATCTCAAAAAAAAAAAAAAATCCCTTCAAGTATGAATAGTCTAATTACACCAACTAAATGAGATTTTTAGAGATTGGATTAAAAACTAAACAAAAAACAAAAAACATGGCCCAACTGTATGTTGTCCACAAGAAACTCATTTAAGACTCACATAGGTTACAAGTAAAGGAATAAAAAAGAGTAAAGGGTTATGGAAAAAGATATACTATGTTAACATTAATCAAAAGAAGCAGGAGTAGCTATACTAATTGCAGACAAATAGACTTCAAAACAGGAAATATTATCAGAAATAAAGAGGGGCATTACAGGCCAGGCACAATGGCTCACATCTGTAATCCCTGCATTTTAGGAAGCCAAGGTGAAAGGATTGCTTGAGGCCAGGAGTTTCAGACCAGCCTGGGCAACATAGCAAATCAATATTTAATAATCTGTCAAAAAGAAAAAGAAAAAAACATCAGGCCGAGAGAGTTTCACTGGGGAATACTACTAAACCCTAAGAAAGAAATGATAACAAGTTTCCATAATCTACTCCAGAAAATAGAGCAGAGGGAACACTTTAATTCATTCTATTGCAGTAAGGAGGCCAGCATTCCTGTAATATAGTAAAATCAAATAAAGATACTAAAATAAAGGAAACTACAGACTAATAGCTCTCACGCAAAACTTTTCAAGAAACTATGAGCAACTACAAACCAACAGTGCATAAAATGAATGATACCATGATCCAATGGGACTTATTGCAGGTATGCAAGAATGGTTCAACAATCAAAATAAAGATCAGTATAATACATCACATCCACAAGCTAAAGAAGAAAAACCATGTGATCATATCAATTGATGCACAAAAAAATGTTTGACAAAATCCAACATCCATTCATGATTTTTAAAAAAAAAGGCAAGGTACAGTGGTGCACACTTGTAATTCCAGCACTTTGGGAGGCCAAGGCGGGTAGATCACCTGAGGTCAAGAGTTTGCAACCAGCCTGACTAACATGGTGAAACCCCATCTCTACTAAATATTTAAAAAAAAAAAAAAAAAAAAAAAATCAGCCAGGCATGGTAGCACATGCCTGTAATCCAAGCTACTTGAGAAGCTGAGACAGGAAAATCACTTGTACCTGGGAGGTCCAGCCGAGGAAACAAGAGCAAAGCTCTGTCTCAAAAAAAAAAAAAAAAAGAAAAGAACATCTACAGAAAAACTCCCTACAGTTAACATCATACTTAATGATGAGAAATGGGACACTTTCCCAAAAACATCAGGAACAAGACAAGAATGTCTTTTTACATAACTCCTATTCAACATCATACTAAAAGTTCTCATTAATGCAATAAGATAAAAAGTAAAAATAAAACAGATACATATAGAGAGAGAGAGAAAAGAAAAAAACAAAACTTTGTTCACAGATTATATGCTTGTCTTTGTAGAAAAATCTCAGAGAACCAGCAAGACAATCTCAAGGAACCAATAAGCAAGTAGAACAAGGCTCCAGGATTCAAGGTTAATATGACAACATCTCTCCTACATGCCAGCAACTGGAACAACTGGAATTTTAACAACTAGTAGAAAAAAAAAATTACCATTGACAACAGTAAAGGGTATTTTTGTTATGCATAAGCCTAACTAAATATCCACAGGCTTTATTTGTATCAAACTATAAAACTCTGATGAAAGAAGATCTAAATAGACAGATATTCCATGTTCATGGGTTAGAAGAGTAATACTGTTAATATGTAATTCCTCCCAATTTGATCTACAGATTCAATGCAATCCCAATAAAAATCCCACATGCTATTTTGTAAATATTGACAACTGAATCTAAAGTTGATACAAAAATGTCAAGATGCAGGGAAGCCAACACAATACTGGAGAACAACAAAGTTGGAGGACTCAAAACACGCAATTTCAAGACTTGCTACAAAGCTACAGTAATCAAGACAGTGTGGTGGTACTGGCAATAGATTAGATATGTAAGTCAATGCAATAGAATAGCCCAGAAACAGACCCATCTAAATACGTATCATTGACAAAAAAGCAAAAGTAATTTGGTGGAGGGTAGTCTTTTCAACAAACGGTGCTATACCACTGGACATCCATATGCAAAGAAATGAACCCAGACACAGACCTTACATCTTTCACAAAAATTAATTCAAAATGGCTCATAAACCTACGTGTAAAACACAAAACTATAAAACTTCCACAACATAACATAGGAGAAGGCCTACATGACCTTGAGTATGGTGATGACTCTCTCGAGATAACACCAAAAGCATGATCCAGGGGGGAAAAAATTGATGTTAGACTTTATTTTAAAACTTTGGTTCTGCAAAGGGAACTTGAGTACCAAAAGACAAGCCACTGACTGAAACTACTTGCAAAACACGTCTGACAAAGGACTTATATCCAAAATATACAAAGAATTCTTAAAACTCAACAATAAGAAAACAAATGACCCAACTAAAAATAGGCCAAAAATCTGAATAGGTATCTCACGACAGAAGATACACAGATGACAAATAACATATGAAATGTTTTGCAACTGGCCCAGCCAACATGGTGAAATGCTGTTTCTACTAAAAATACAAAAATTAGCCAGGCATAGTGGCACACACCTCTAATCCCAGTTACTCGGGGGGCTGAGGCAGCAAAATCACTTGAACCCGGGAGACGGAGGCTGCAGTGAGCCTAGATCGCGCCACTGTACTCCAGCCTGGGTGACAGACCAGACTCTGCTCCAAATTAAAAAATATATATATATGAAATGTCCAATGTCATTTGTCACTAGGAAATTGCAAATTAACACAAAATACCATTACATACTTAATAGAATGGCTAAAATCCAAAACCTAACAATACCAATTGTGAGGATGTGTAGCAACAGGGACGCATTCATTGCGGATGGTAATACAAAATGCACAGCCACTTTAGAAGACAATTTGGTAGTTCTGCACAAAACTAATCACACGCCTAGGTATTTACCCAACTGATGTAAAAACATATGTCTACAGAAAAACCTGTGTATGAATGTTTACGGCAGCTTTATTCATAATTATCTAAAACTGGATGCAACCATGATGCCCTTCAATAGGCGAAGGGATAACCAAACTGCAGTTAGATCCATTCAACAGAGTATTATTCTGTGATTAAAAAAAAAAAAAAAAAAAAATCTATCAAGCCATGACTTTTCACACACAAGAAACTTAAAAGCATATTGCTAAGTGAAATAAGCCCTCCAGGCTGGGCGTGGTGGCTGATGCCTGTAATCCCAACACTTTGAGAGGCCGAGGCAGGTGGATCACAAGGTCAGGAGTTCAGGACCAGCCTGGCCAACATGGTGAAACCCCATCGCTATAAAAATAATTAATTAGGCCGGGCGCGGTGGCTCAAGCCTGTAATCCCAGCACTTTGGGAGGCCGAGGCGGGTGGATCACAAGGTCAAGAGATCGAGACCATCCTGGTCAACATGGTGAAACCCCGTCTCTACTAAAAATACAAAAAAAAAATTAGCTGGGCATGGTGGCACGTGCCTGTAATCCCAGCTACTCAGGAGGCTGAGGCAGGAGAAATGCTTGAACCCAGGAGGCGGAGGTTGCGGTGAGCCGAGATCGTGGCATTGCACTCCAGCCTGGGTAACAAGAGCAAAACTCCATCTCAAAAAAAAAATAATAATAATTAATTAATTAAACCAAAAAAAAAATCAGAAATAAGCCCTCCTAAGAAAGCTACATACTGTATGATTCCAATTATTTCAGAAAAAGGAAAAGGGAAAACTATAGCAAGGGTAGAAAGATAGGGGGTTGCTACAGGGAAAAGGTTAAATTAGTCAAACATAGGAGGATTTTAGGAGAGTGAAGACTATTCTGTATAATATTGCGATTGTGGATGCATGACACTGTGCGATTGTCAAAACCCACAGAACTTTACAGGACAAAGAATAAACCTTAATGTTTGCAAGTTTTAAAAATAAATCATTTAGGAGGTCAGGGGACCTCTGGATTTAATGCAGTATGTGACTCAGCAGCCTGACTTTACTACACATGTATGAAACAGCCTCACTGGGAGAGGTGAGGGAAATAGGGGACAGTCTTAAATAACTTTGTAAGTGGAGTCTGTGGAAAGGAAGGCAAAGAACCATACACAAGTACAGGACTCCACGGAGCATGGGTCAACAACTCTGATTAGTACACAAGCACAGATGGTCCCAGACTAACAATGGTTCCACTTACGCTTTTATGACTTTACAGTGGTGTGAAACACACATTCCATGGAAACCAACCTTTGAATTTTGAACTTTCAACCTTTTCCCAAGCTAGTGGTGCAAGGCATGGCATTCTCTCGTGATGCTGGGCAGCAGCCATGAGCTGCAAGTCCCAGTCAGCCACATGATTACAAAGGTAAACAACTGGTACTGTGCTCTACAGTACACTGTATTCAATACATTACATGAGACACACTTGTTATACAATACACTTTGTGTTAGAAGACTTTGCCTAACTGCAGGCTAATGTAAGTGTTGTGAGCATGTTTATGGTGAGTGAGGCTAAGCTATAATATTGAGAGGGTTAGCTGTGTTAAATGCATTTTTGACTATGATATTTTCAACCTAAGATGACTTTATTGGGATGTGACCCCATCGTAAGCTAAGGAGCATCAGTACACTGTAAATGAACAATGAAGAAAAAGGATGGAAGAATGCGAGAGCCAGGTTTCTCATTTCTACAGTAGGAGCTTACAGACAAGGCAAGGGAAAGAGGCAAGAATGATCCAGATGGTAATGAACTAGAGTCAGAGACAGGTGTGAACTCAAGTTCAGCTTACTATAGATACAAAGTGTTACTGTGATGGTTAACTGTAGGTGTCAACTTGACTGGGCTAAGAGATACCCCAACAGGTGGTAAAGCATTATTTCTTGGGATATCTCTGAGGGTGTTTCCAAAAGGGATAAGCATTTGAATCAGTGGACTAAGCATGGAAGATCCAAGCTCCCTGTGGGCAGGCCCTATCCAATTGGCTGAGGGCCCAGACAGGAGGAAACAAAAAAGGCAGAGGAAGATATATATCCTAGAGGTTCTATCTCTCTGGAGAATCATAATACAGTTGCATGAAGAAATATTTATAGATATGCATATATACAAGGGTTAATATACACATTTACTTCCTTGCTCTGTCAGGAAAAAAATTCCTTGCCCTCTGAGAAGGCCTAGAAGCAATGAGCACACGTAGGGCACAGATGTGGTTTCTACTACCATGCTCCAATAAAAGGAACCAGGGCTTCTTGGCAAAATGGCTGCTTCTAGAACTGGAGCAGGAAATATACAAGATGAGCCTGGAACCATTTACAGTGCCATAAAAGTAAGGAATGCTAACCACACACAACCCACAGTATGGAAAGTGGGGGAAGTAACTTTACATTGAAGAAACCTGAAAAATACTACCTCAGCCAGGTGATTGAGGACTGCATCAGTAAAGATACGTCATGTTGACAGAATGTACCCTTGAGCCAGGCATGGTAGCAGGTGCCTGTAGTCCCAGCTACTTAGGAGGCTGAGGTGGGAGGATCACTTGAGCCAAGAGTCTGAGGTTGCAGTGAGCTATGATCACCACTGCATTCCAGCCTGGGCGAGAGAACAAGACCCTGTCTCAAAAAATAAATGAAAACAAGACAAAGAAAAAGAGACATCAGACAAATCCCAACTGAGGGACATTCTATAAAATACAGGAGCACACTTCTCAAAACTTCGAAGGTCATCCAAAACAGGGAAAGTGAGAAACTGCCCCAGCCATGTTGACAACTAAATGTAATATGGTATCCTGAATGGAATCCTGGAACACAGGACTAGGGAAATCTGAACAAGACATGGACTTTGGTTAATAATAATTGCATTCATTTTTTACTGCTGCCATAACAAGCTACCACAAACATAACAGCATAAAACAAAACAAATGCATGAGTCTGATACAGAAAGCACTAAGCGAGGACTGAGGTGGCGACAGGTGCGAGTCTCTGTCTGCTTGCCCTTTCCAGCTTCTCAGACTGACAGCTTTACTTGGCTTGGGGCCCCTTGCTCCATCTCCAAGACCAGCAACATCAGGCCAAGTTCTTCCCACACTATCAACTCTCTGGTCCTCTATTTGGATCCCCTCTTCCAGTTATAAGAAACTTTGTGATCACACTGGTGCCCACCCCCAACCACACTCAAGGATAATCTCTCTATTTTAAGGTCAGCTGATTAGCAACCTTAATTCCATCTACTACCTTAATGCTCCTTTGTCACAGGGGACCTAACATTCACAGATGGAGCCTTTATTCAGCCTACCATAATAATGTAACAATATCAGTTCATTAACTGTAACAAATATACCACACCAATACAAGCTGTCAGTAGCACAAGAAACCAAAACCGGACATGGAGTATACCAGAATCCTCTGTACTATACTCATCATTTTTCTGTAAATCAAAAACTGTTCTAAAAAAGTTTATTTTTTAAAAAAGTATCAAGGAAAGTTAGGCCAATCAGTGCCCACCTCCAGAGAAGTGGGGGAGAGTGACCCCCACATCAGTGCAAATGCAAACTGCCCCCATAGGAACCAAAGGTGGGGTTGGGGAGAGGCATGAAACCAGGTGGTAATCTAGAGCATTCAGGGTGGAACCACCTACCCTACAAAGGACAGCACCAAAGGGAAGATGCAAAGCTGGGAGGCAGGGCAGTGAGAGTCTCTGGCATAACTCTGTAGACAAGGGGAAGACAGCAGTGAGGAAAGAAAACTCAGGAAGAAAAACTTACCCATAAGTTTTTGTCAAATGGGCAAACAAAAAAAAGGTTAACATGGCAAAGAATGCCTTCAGTATTATCAGAAACTGGATAACATGTCTGCAAATTTCAAACGTGTCAAAGACAAAAATATATACATATATACACATAAAGAAACCAACTATATGGCAAAATGTTAATGCATGCTCCCACAACAGGGTGCCCCCTACTTAGTCTGTCCTTTTATAAGGAAGCTGAGCTGAAGGTAACTCACAAGGAGGCCTTTGGGGCAATACTTACTGGCAGGGTCATAAAAAATATGTATACTGCTGTTCTTCCTACTTCGCGTGCATTTTTCTCATCTGATCCTCCCAACACCTTTCTGCGGACGGGAGGAGGCAGCTGAGGCCCTGAGCATGGAGAGATGATGCCACACCTCCCCAGCACTGGCTTCAGAGCCCAGGTTCTCTTCCACTGGGTGAGGACTGGTTAGAGACAGGGAAACACTTATTTTTAGAAATACTCCATTATCTATAAACCTGCACTTCCATCTACATTCAGACGTTTGCTGCATCTCCAGAAACGAGGCCCCTCTCGAGGGCTGCAGGGCTGCCGCCTCGTGCATCCTGCTTTCCCTTCCGCAGCAGTTCCATATGGCTTGTCTGGCGCTACAGGAAAATCCTCCTGGCGTCTAAGCGAGCACAACACTCCTATTTTTAGGCTCTTAGAATAACAACTCTGGCTGAGATAGATGTCGAGTGACAAGTTTTATAATTAGGGCCCAAATAGAGGCCTACTAATAATTTGCTTCTAAGCAAT
>PVKV010030789.1:0-21842 GCA_004027835.1 Alouatta palliata
GATTCTTACTTTTTAAAAGATATGGCTTTATTGATATGTAATGTGCATACCATAAATTCATTGATTTAAAGTGTACAGCTCAGTGTTGTTGTTTTTTAGAGTACTCAGAGTTGTGCAACCCTCACCATGAGTTTTAGAACATTTCTGATACCCCAAAAGGAAAGCCTGTACCCCCTCACAGACACTCATGATTTCCTCCCAGTCCCTTAGCTCTACACAACCACTAATCTCCTTTCTGTGGTAATGTGATCTGTGTCTGGCTTCTTTCATTTACATGATGTTTATTTTTGTTTTGAAATAGACTCTCACTCTGTTGCCCAGGCTGGAGTGCAGTGACGCCATCATGGCTCACTGCAACCTCAACCTCCTGGGCTCAAGCGATCCTCCCACCTCAGCCTCCCGAGTGGCTGGGACTATAGACTCGAGCCACTTTGCCCAGCTAAAGCTGAGCTTTAAGGATCTAGGGAGGCCCCTGCGTTGTTCCTCCTGATCACTGATGGGCTCCACCCCTTCACAATTTATGCTCAGCCCCTGTGGATCCTCACTATTCTCTCCAGCCTTTATGTGAGGCTCTCAGGGCTAGCAGGCAGAGGAGGAAGGAGAGGCAAGACCTTCCACCTCCTCCTGGCAGCCAGTCAAGCAACCTTGTGGCTTACCTTGCAGGAGGTGGGCCCCACTATGGTGGGTGATGAACAGTCGGATCCAGAGCTGATGCAGCATCTCGGGGCTTCAAAGAGAAGTGTCCTAGGAAACAACTTGTAAGTAGCAGCCTCCCTCAGTATCCTCTCCCTGACAGCCCCTAGACCTGCTCCCTTTATGCAACCTCCAAGCCCAGGGACAGGCCCCAGCATCAGAGCCCCCCTGCCTGCATCCTGGAGCTCTGTCCTCTAGAGGAGCTGGTCCCATCTGTAGCCTCTCCAGCACCGCCCTCTCCCCCATGAGGCTTGCTCCAAAAGTGTTCCACATCCTTACTGGAACTGCAGAAACAGTCTGTTCCCTGGGTCTAGGACTCCACTAGTGGACTGTTCCTTGCCCTGCCCTCTCCTCTCTAAGCTGGACCCCATCAAGCACAGACAGGCACAGAGAGAAAGGATTTTGTCGTGAGGATCTGGCTGAGTCACAAAGCTAAGTCCTAGAAACGGGGAGCGGGGAGCCTGGGTCGTCTCCAGGGTAGCTGCTGCCTGGGGACTCGGCCACTTCCCTTGGCATCCTTTCTGATGTATCCATGTCTAAACTGTGACCACTGCTTCCATTTCTCCTCTCACCCCTGGGTGTAGGGAGAACCCAGGGTACACAGGTTTTCCGGGAAGAGTTGCCAGAGTGAGTCTCGGTTCAAAGTGGGGAAAGAGAAGGCGGGCTTATCCCAGCCCCTGGGTCAATGCTCAGGGACAGAAAGCAGCCCCCTCCTTTTGCCATGAGGCACTTGCCTCATGCCCAGCTTGGGGCTTGAGTCCTCTGTCTGCTTCATGGTCCTTCAGCATCAATTAAACCTGAAAGAAGGACTACCAGCATTCTCCATGCTAGGGAGTGGCACACAGAGCCAGGAGCAGCTGGGGCTCAGGCTCGTTACTCCAGAACTGCAGGACATTAGGGTAGTGAGGGGCCTGGAGGCCTGGGTGGGGAGCAAGCCCAGAAGTGCACGCAGCATTCTGGACCCGCTGAGTGTGCAGGGCTGTGGTCAAGCTAATACGTGTCTACCATCTGGGACACTGGGGAACCTGCTTAACCCCTCTGTTTTCCTGCGTACCAATGGCCACAACAGTGGCACCTTTACTAGCTTGTTATGAAGTACCCAGCAGGGGAGGAGGCCGGGCTGTGCGCTTGCCACGGCATCCAGCAAGCAGCCAGCTAGCAAGTCACTGCCAGAGTGGCCAGGCCGTCTGCAGCTGACACTAGCTTTGTACTGGAACTTGCTGTGTGACCCCTCACCCTGCCCACCTGTCTCTTTGCAGTTATGAATACTATGTCAATGACCCTCCCCGCATAGTCCTGGACAAGCTGGAACGCAGGGGCTTCCGTGTGCTGAGCATGACAGGGGTGGGCCAGACGTTGGTGTGGTGCCTGCACAAGGAGTGATCTTCTCATGCTGATCTGCAGCCGGGACACCCCTGTGGAGGGGCTGCTGTGGGCCCTGACCTCCAAGTTCCAGCCTCACCGACTGCCTTGCCCCTGTCTTCCCAAATCGTCACTGCCATCTGCCCAGCCTCAAGGGGCAGTGAATGGCTTTCTCTGAAACCCTGCCTCAAACAGTGGGAGAGGGCAGGGCCCGTTGCCCTGGTGCTCCCAGCTGCCCTCCTATTTCGGGCCTGAGAAGAGGGCCCTGGGTAGGCCATGTCCTCGGGCAGCTTCCCCGGCTGGAGCTGGGCACCCCAGGGCCCCTGGCATGTGGCTCCTGCATAGCTAGCCCACGCCAATAAAGGGCTGTGATGAGTGTTTGCGCCCGTGCTCTGCTTGTGCACAGACTCTCGGACTCTCACCGTGTGGAGTGTTTCCCTGGGAGTCTGCCCACTTCCTGGGAGGGCTGCCAGGCCTGCCTGGGTGGAGCCCTCTGTGGCAGAGCCCAGCACCCTACACCTATATATGGAATAGAGGTAAAGTCTTAAAAAAAACCAACTTTTATTGGTGACATTGAAGAAAAGGGCTGGGGGTGGGTGGCAGGAGCCGGGGCTACGTGGGCGGCCCCTCCTGGTCTTCCCGCTGCATCCGTGCCATCAGCTGTTGCCGCTCGGCCGCCTGGCGCATGCGCATCATGACGAGGCTCTCATAGTCCCTCTCCGACACCACTGAGCCCTGGCGGACAGAGCAGGGACAGGAGGGGTCAGGGACAGCAGGGCACAGCCCCACAGACTCTAGACTCTGAGGATGGTGCGGAGGCAAAGCTGTGGTCTAAGAGTCTCGGAGGGAGGAGGGCAGAGGAAGGGAAGGAACCCAGAGCATCCTTCTAGAATCCTGGCTCACCTGTGTCTTCCAGAACAAGCCACCTCTGGCCCCCAGCTGGCTGCTCCCCAGGCAGCTCCCCTCCCTTTCCCCAGGCCTTGTCAGCTCCATCCATCTCCAGTCCGTCCTCAGGAATCACCTGTGGACCCTCTAGCCAGGCCCTCGTCTCCCCTCATCTCCTCTGGGCCCTTTATCCTTCACCTCTTCCCTCTACCCCACGGCGTCTGCCTCTCTCAGGCTCCCAAGGAAGGGAAGCTGTCTGAGGTGCAGGGATGCACTTGGCTCTGCTGGGCACAGAGCCCAGCACTGTTCATGCCTGGTGCCCTGCGGTCTGGCTCCTGCTGAGGATGCAGAAGGGAGTCCTGCTGGAGACAGCCTGGAATGCCCCACCCTAGAAGGGGAGAGAGGCCAGGATGAGGCCAGCATACCTCTAAAAATACACACCAGGGCTCCTGGAGGGCAGGGCCTATGGCTCAAAGCTTTTATGAACTTGCCAGCACAGTGCAGAGATTAAGGAATGCTGTATTTAAATAATCAAAAGAATAATAAACAAATGCCTCAATGGGCCAAGGCTGCAGGGTGGAGAGGCAGCTGTGCTGTGGGGCCTAAGCTGCCAGCCCACGCCCTGACAAGGTCTGTGGTGGGAATTAAACCCCTGCCTCCCTCGGTGCCCTTTAGGCTGTGTGATGATCATGTGGTCCCAACAGTTTCTCACAGAAGTGTGAAGCCCACCTGACTTGGCACAGAAGTGAGCCAGGCAAGGGGTTGCAAGATGCAGTGGCCTGCCTGTAGCAGAGAGCTGTGGGGCCCTGATCCGAGCTACGCTGCACAGAGGCGCTCTTACGGAACCAGGCAGGAGGAAAATTTGGTGGTCAGTGACCCGAGGAATAGGAAGGGAACGGCTGGGATTGAGATGCCAGGCCCTGGCCAGCAGGTTTGGGGTAAGGGGTAAACAGAAACAGGAAGTATTACTCAGCCTGAGTTCCCCTGCTCCTCCCGACAGCTGCACCTCTCCCTCTCCCTGGCTGCAGCAGTCCCCTCCAGGCTGGACAGCTAAGCCTGGCCCAGAGCACAGCTGACAATTCACAGCAGCCTCTCTGACCCAGCCCTGCAAGAGAAGGAGGACCCCAGGGGAGGCCCGGCAGGCAGAGGGGAAGGGCTGGAGCACAGCCAGGTAGGAGGCAGCACAGCCCGCAGCTGTCGCTCTCCTGCCAGGAGGCCACTAGGGCAAAACAAGGGAGGACGAGGAAACAGCAGCCAGGCTGATGGCAGGCCAAGCGGAGGCCACTTCTCCCATCCCCAGGTTAATGCTGCTGTGCCAAGAACACTTGGAGCCACCCTTGGCAGGCCCTCAGCCCAACCCTCTGCGGCAGAGCCCGTCACAGGCATGGGCTGCTCCCTATTAACACACCCTCTGCCTCCTTCCCTCATCTCGAAGGTTCTGCTCATGAAGGCCTGACAGTGGGACTGAGTCACCCATACCAGCCACAGGTCTCTTCCTTCCCCACAATCCCTCCACGCGCCTGCCTTTCAATTAACTCCACCTCCCTCACCTCCCACCCAGACACTGTGGGCCAGGAGCCAAGCCCACCTGCTGGGGCCCGGGGTGGTGGGGATGTGATGAGAAAGGAAGCCGCGAGGTGGCACATAAAGCAGGGCTGCCCCCACAGAGGAATCTTAAGCTCTCCATTGCCCTGGGGTGTTGGTCACAGCTGTCCCATCCCTGCACACAGATGCTGCAATTACCCAGGAGCACGAAACCCGGCTTCCAACCTGACTGAGTCAGCCGAGAACAAAAACACATCTCCACCACCACACACTGCCACAAACAGCCAAGCCACTCATCAGAGTCCAGGAGCTGCCGGCAGAGAGGGCAAGGCCCCACACTGCCCCGGAGAGCACAGAAGCCAGGCAAATGCCAGGGTGAGTGAGCTCGGGCCACCTGCCGCCTGCCTGTGGAAGGAGCGCTCGCCAGCCTCGCCCAGCCTGAGAAGGTCCATCTCTGCCTCTGCCGGGGCTGCCCTCACTCTGGCTCCAGTAAGTGCTGCTTCTTCCTCCTGGGGTTTTTTCCACTGCCCCATCCAGTAACCAGGCCACTCCTGTCCCTGTGGGAAACTCTTGCTCTCAGGAACTCCCAGCTTTCTGCTCTCCTGGACAAAAAAGCTCCTTCTTCCTGAGCCCTCCTCTCACCATCCAAGATGCAGCCAAAGGTCTGTGCTGAGCAGAAACCCCGAGGCCTCTGCCCCTAGGGGAGCCTCCCCGACTGCTGGCACTCACTGCCCCAGAAGGGACTGCATGCATCCTGGGTGCTCCTGAATGCTTGTCTGCTGGCTCCCCTGGGCCCCATGGAGACCTGGCGGAAAGGCTCTTTCCGCAATACCTCCTTCTTCAAGCGGCTGAGCCTGGGGAGGCCACGGCGGCTCCGGCGACAGGGCAGTGTGCTTAGCCAGGCCAGCACGGCGGCTGGGGACCACGAGGAGTATAGCAACCGAGAAGTCATCCGGGAGCTACAAGGGAGGCCGGATGGCCGGCGCCTGCCACTGTGGGGTGATGAGCAGCCCCGGGCCACGCTGCTGGCCCCACCCAAGCCCCCACGACTCTACCGAGAGAGCTCAAGCTGCCCCAATATCCTGGAGCCCCCACCTGCCTACACAGCAGCCTACTCGGCCACCCTGCCATCGGCGCTCTCCCTGGCGAGCGCCCTCCACCAGCACTCACAGGAGGGCCTTGTGGACACTCCCTGCTTCCAGAGGACCCCTGTCCCGGACCTCAGTGATCCCTTCCTCTCCTTCAAAGTGGACCTGGGGATTTCACTTCTTGAAGAAGTTCTACAGATGCTGAGGGAGCAGTTTCCCAGTGAGCCCAGCTTCTGAATGGGGCGAGGGTGGGCAAGGCTGGGGTGACTGGAAGAGCTGGAGCCTGGGGACCCAACTGTGGATTAAGGAAAGGGCAGGGACAGAACTCCAGGCCCACTGTTGGAGGGTTCAGGCAGGCAGAGCTCCTCCATCCTGGTGCAGGATTACAGAATAGGAATCCAGGGCTCTGCCTGCCTGAACAGTCCTCCCAGGCACCCCAGAGTGGAGGGACAGAGGCAAGCTGGAAATGTTGGGAGGGGCACTTCCTGGCAGGACCCCTGAAGGAAGCTGGCTATGCCGGGAAAGGGAGGCCATGTGCAGCAACCACAGGAGGCCGGCAGAGCCAGAAGGTGGCACGGGGTAGGTCAGGGAGTAGGAGGACACAGATTAGGCAGAAGAGATGAGTGCCCTACGTCAGCCTCTTTGGAAGCCACTGTCAACAGAGAGGTACAGGACAAGCCTGGGCAAAAGGGGTCCAACCCAGGCCAAAGAGAAAAGTGGGAAGAAAGGGGAGACAGGCATGACACGGAATTGAAATAAAAAAAATGAACAATTCAGTTCCTCGGTTGCACCAGCCACATTCCAAATGCCCGGTGGCCACACATGACTATGGTTACCACATGGGTCAGTGCAGAATAGACATGACCATCGCTGCACAAAGTTCCACTGGACAGTGCTGGCTAGACCGTGGCCTGGGGCCACCAGCAAAGGGGAGACGCATACAGGGGCTGGCCGCACAGGAAGAGATAGGTAGAGATAGAGTATAACTCCGGAAAAAGACCAGGCAAATCCTTAGCAGAAGTGAGGACGTGGCTGCCAACACAGCTACCTGCTGCAATCCCTGGTGAAGGAAGGCAGATCCCAAGAATGCCAGCCAGAGGCACAGGCACAGCTTGCAAAGGGGTGCTTTGTGGAATTCCCAGAATTATTAGTGATGGGAGTCCTTGGGAAGTGCAGCAAAACAGTGGCAGATTTCCTTCTTCAAAGAGAACTAGATCCAGGGATGGGCACTCGACGGCAAAGTGGCACAGCTGGTCTCCAGAACTGTCTCCCAGGACTGGAGAGTTCTGCCGGCCTGAACCCTCCAACGACGAGCCTGCCAAACAGGCCAAACCCACTGGGTCAAGGCCACAGGCTGCGCTATGGCCCCACCCCATGGCCTGATCAGACATGTGGAACCAGAGCCCAGCAGCACTCGCTGGGGCACGTGCTGGTGGCCCCCAAGCCTCTCTAAGAGTAGCAAAGGGGAGAGGGAAACTTTGACACACTGTTTCTACCGCCCAAATCGCTGCCCTCCCTCTTTCCTCCTCTTGTGTGTAGTTACCGAGCTGTGGATGCAGGAGAGAATGAATAAAATTCTAACACAATCTGTGGAGTGTTATCTGGGGCTGTGAAATGCTGCAACTTGAAGGTGGGAATGGGGTTTGTAAAGCAGGGTCCTGAGTCAGGCTGAGACCGATTTGTTTCTCTCCATCCAGAGTCTGGGACATGCTCGCAGAAAGCTTCTCTCCCACCGGGCTTGGTGGCGTGTGCCTGTAGTCCCAGCTAGTCACGAGGCTGAGACTGGAGATTGCTTGAGCCCAGGAGTACTGGGCTGTATTGTGCTATGCCGATCGGGTGTCCACACCAAGTCTGGCATCAATATGGTGACCTCCCGGGAGCGGGGGACCACCAGGTTGCCTAAAGGAGGGGTGAACTGGCCCAGGTTGCAAACAGAGCAGGTCAAAACTCCCATGCTGATCAGTACTGGGATCATGCCTGTGAATAGCCACTGCACTCCAGCCTGGGCAACATAGCAAGACCCTGTCTTTAAAAAAAAAAGAAAAGAAAAGAAAGCTCCTTTCCCGTCACCCCAGTCAAGTGGAGGGGCAGGCCAGGCAGGGGAGTGGGCTGGCGTGGGTAAGGCAATGAGAGCAGCCTCCTACCAGCCTGCCGAGGGGCTGTGGATACACCTGATGGGCCCCAGGCCACTGCAGAGAAGGGGAGAACCAGGTTGCTAGATCTTGTCCCCACAGCAGTCTGTCCCACAAGCTGGGGGCAAGTGTGGCCAGGAACCCCACAGCCCCAGCCCAGCCTTTGCATCCAGGCCAAAAGACACCAGGGCCATGGTTGTAGGTTGGGGTTACACACAGGCCTTCATGGAAGCGTGAGGGCATAGAGCCAGCACTGGTCTACAGCAGCTGGAAGGCCTACGCTTCACCACAGGCAGGCACCCTAACTCTACGCAGGCAGCACCCTGTGTCAGCAGGGTAGTCAGGGTGACTTTTTTTTTTAATGGAGTCTCGCTCTGTCACTCAGGCTGGAGTGCAGTGGCTCAATCGTGGCTCACTGCAACCTCCGCCTCCCGGGTTCAAGCAACTCACTCATCTCAGTCTGCAGAGTAGCTGAGATCACAGCCACACGCCACCGCGCCTGGCGAATTTTTGTGTTTTTGTAGAGACAGAATTTTACCATGTTGGTCAGGCTGGTCTCGAACTCCTGACCTCAGGTGATCCGCCGGCCTTGGCCTCCCAAAGTGCTGGGATTACAGGTGTGAGCCACCGTGTCTGGCCTGCCAGGGTTACTTCTAAAAGGAGATATTGCCTCTTGACAGTTGGTTCCTGGCTGGGGCAGCTGGAGACACATATGGAAAACCAACGTGCTGGGAAGGAAGTGTCTGCCCTAGTCACCTGCACCTACACCTTCTCTGTAGCACTGGGTCGTCTAAGCTCCAAATACTTCACACTCCACAACCAAGCAACCTGAGGGCCAAGAAGATCCCTTTGGTGAAAAGGAGAGTCCCAGCGAGAGAGAAAGCAGGGTCTAAGAATAGTGTTGATGGCGCCTCTCTGGCCCTCACACAGGAAAAGGGATCAACGTGAAATCACAGCTTCTCCTGCCTGAGTTGGTGGACCTGCCAAGCTCACTGTAGGTCCCAAGACTTGAATTTGGAAGGAAAGAGCCTTGAGAGGAGTCCAGGTAGGAAGAGCTCTGAGTCCTGAGCGCCCAGCTGGGGGAGGCCAGGCTCCTCACCTTTGACAGTCCTGGGTGGCTGTGGCCCATGGTGTCCTGGGGCTGTCCCTCCAACCAGGAAATCTTCAGAGGGTTGTCCACCAGGCCAGCTTCATTCTGGACAGCTAGCTCCTGCCAAACACAGCACCTAGTCCTGTCCCATTCGTTGAGTCAGCTATAAAGAGGCTGTCTCTATCCCACAGTGAGAACAGAACCAGCGTTCTAGTCCTCTAGCCAGAGATGCCAACCCCAGCAGCCTTCAAGCGACGAGCATTAACACTTTGGCCCTTCCTTTTTGGGGAAGTGAGGAGCACAGAGGGTGGGAAGGCAGTGCTGGGGCGCACTACCCCAGGGGTGCAGGTGGAGGATGTGAAACCGTCAGCAGGGAGCAGAGTCAGACTGGGCTCTCCTTTCTCCCCAGAGCACCCCCAATCCGTCCCTTCATGCATGGTCCTCTATTTCTAGGAGTCAAGGGACCCTGGGAGGAGCCTTGGCTCTGAGCTGGCCCGGAGATTCCCTGGGAGTGTGGACCACCTAACTCAGAGGGCCCATAGAATTGGATCCCTGCCCTAGAATGACAGGGCCACAAGGGGCCCCCAAGCCTCATGCAGCACTCACCGCAGCCCGGACGGTCGCGAACTCCACCACAGCAGTGCCTGCCTTCTTACTGGAAAGTACCAGGTTGAGAACCTCACCATACTGTGGGGATGAAGAAGTCCTAGTAAGCACGACTTGGCTTCAGGATGGCCCAGGTCATGCCAGAGACAAGCTTGGGCTACCTTGAGGTCCATGGGGCATTTTCAGCTGGGAGATAACTTCCTACCCCACCTACTTAATCTCAGTGAAGTGAGATCAGAGATAGGAAAGAGAATTTTCTAGGAACACAGAGCAGCAAAGGAGAGATGGGCAAAGCCTTGGTGACTTAGACTGGCATATTTCATTGCAGAGTCCTTGCCAGTTGAAGGTGGTAAAGAGGATGGGGCTTTCATGCCAGATACCCACCTCCTGCCTCCCAACCCACTCAGCCAAGCTCTTTGCTGCTAAGGGTAAAGGCTAGACGGAGGTAGCAAAGGAGAGCAGGCTGGAAGTGGGCATATGGCCACACAAGTGAGAGGAGGGCCATGGCCTGGGTCGTCCTATGGTCTATGAAAAAAAAAAAAAAAAGCGGGTAGATATGTTAAAGGGAAGTTCAGGCATTGAGAGCAGAGACGTAGGGTATGGGCTGAGATGTGGACTGAGATGACAGGAAAGTGTGGCTGTCAACAGGGCAGACCTTTTGCAAGAGCCGTAGAAGGACGTCTTTGGAGTAGCCACCTTTTGACTCATCCTCCTTCTTGCACTTCCATTTTAGCTGAAAAGACAGCCTCATGAAACAGTGACCCTTGGCTGAACAGTACCTGACCCCAGGACTAAGCCTGAGAGTCTGAGCAGACATCCTCCCACCCTCCAAGTCTCCAAGCCTCCTGCAATCTTGGGAGCGCCACCAGAAATGTTTTCCCCTTGGGAACTTGTGGGCAGGATGGCTTGCTCATTCCAGGGATGCTTCCTGCCCAGGAAGACCCTCTCCTGAGAGGGCTTCTGGGGAATGCTCTGCCCTGTCATCAGGGCTAAGAGCAGCCTTTCATGGCAAGCTCTGGTCTCCAGGTGGCTGGAGCATGACGGGAGGTGTAATGGTGCTAGCTCCACGCAGATCCAGCAGTCCTACCAGAAACCCTCAAGCTAGAGGAAGCATCTATTCCTGCTGAGAGGAGGCAGTGTGAGTGTGAGGTGGCCCCCAGATCCTGTCCAGGCTCACCTTTAGTTTGGGGGTTCCTTGGCCTTCAGTATTTTCTGTCTTTCCTAGAAAATATTAGGAAAAGAAGAAAAATAGAATATGAGGAAGTCAGAGATTCTCCCAAAGAAGATGCAGCCCCGAGCCATAAGGGTCTGCAAAGGGTCACTCCTGACCAAGGGCAACATCTGCCCAGCTCTGGTGAGGGCCTGGTGGGGAAAGCAGATGCCCATCCCCAGAGAAGCTACCACCCCAGGGGTGGTCTACCCAGCTGCCTCCTGAAGGCCACCTGTTAGCACTCTTTGAATGGAGAGTGAGGAACACCTTCTGGGGGCAGTAGGCAGAGAGACAAACCATGAGGGTCTACGGAAACAAACTGTCCCAGGGCCCCTCCCCGTGGTGATCTGGCCCAAAACAGAGCCACCTCTGCTTGGGACTAAGATGTGGCCAGGAGATCTCAGGCAGAGTAAAAATCAAACAGGCCCCAGAGAACTGGAAGGAAGAAGGGATAAGTGGCAGGTGTCAGAGTAGGGTGCCATGGGGTGACCCCAGGGTTCTAGCAGGTGGAAGTCTCCAGAGCAGCTCCACCGAGCAGCCAGCATGGCCGCTCTAAGCAATCTGGAGCTGCCTTGGAGGGGAGACAGGTGGGGTGACGGACCTGTACCTCTCAACCTCTGGTCATGCTCCTGGCGTATTTGCTCCCGGATCAGCCTCTGCTGTTCCTCCAGCTGCCGGGAACCCTCTTCTCTTAGGCGTTCGATCTACAGAGCAGGGGGTGGGGGGTGACAATTCTGTACAAGTCCAATTCCAGGCTGGCTCACCTTGTAAAAAGTCCCTGGGAGCTTCCACCTGCAAGCTAGGGCTCAGCAACCTGTGGGTGGGACAAATCACCCACTTCCCACAGAAGGGGGAAGGAAAGAGCACACCCATCCAGCCATGGCGACCACCCAGGTCCGTCCTCCCCCTCCTCCTCCTCCTGCAAGTGGCCCCCTAGCCAGTGTGCCTGGGGGCTCACCTCTTGCTCTAGTGTCCTAGTGCTCCGGCTCTCCTCCTCCTCCTCACTCTCCTGGGCCTGGGCCTGCCGTTCCCGGGCCTCCAGATCTAGACACAAGGGCTGAATGACCAAATTGCTGATTTGTTAAGTTTCCACCTGGCCTTGGCCCACCCCAGCTCTGGCTGTCTCCCCGAAGTCTCAATCAGGACGGGACCATACAGTAACTCTGCCCCTCCCTCCATGCCCACGCCCCCGAGTTCATTTCCATTGAGAAAAATCATAGCACAGAAGTATGGGCTCCAGCAGAGTGGCCAGGGTCAGGAAGAGTTAAAAAGGTTCATACTGACCAAGCTGGTTCTCTCTAGTGAACAGGGTGTGGGTGTTGCTTATGTCAGCAGCCCAGGGCCACGTGTCAAGGGTGCCAATGGGTGGAGCTGCTGGGCTCGATTCCTGTGGTGCTGGCATCACAGCTTGACCTCTGGCCTTGCTTTGGCTTTGATTCTTTTCATACACTGAGCTCAAGTTCTCACTGTCTCCTTCACCTCCCACCTCAATTCACATTTACCAAGCCTCAATGGGGACCTGGCTACAGGGGCTCCACGGGAGGAGCAGAGGGTTAGGGCATCACCCTGCATCTCAGATTGTATGAGGGAGATACGTTCCAAGGGAAACCTGCTTGCAGCCATGTGCCAGACCAGCTGCTGTGAGAAACCCTTCTCTTAGGCCAGGGAAGTTTGTATACCTCACTTACTTAGAATCTCCTTTTCTCTTTTTTTTTTTTGAGATGGAGTCTCTCAGCACTTTCTTTTATTTTAATAGATAAATGGATATTGGGATGTTATAGGCACACATTAAAATATACGGATGTTGAAGAGCAAGAGGAAAAGGAGCAAAATTGAGTAAAGAATGCTTGGACTAGATCAGGCACAGTGGCTGATGCCTATATTCCCAGCACTTTGAAAAGCCGAGGGGAGTGGATCATTTGAGATCAGGAGTTTGAGACCAGTCTGGACAACATGGTGAAACCTCATCTCTACTAAAAATACAAAAATTAGCCGAGTGTGGTGGCGTGCACATATAGTCCCAGCTACTTGGAATACTGAGGTAGGAGAATTGCTTGAACCCAAGAGGCAGAGGTTGAAGTGAGCTGAGATCGCGCAACTGCACTCTAGCCTGGGCAACAAGAGCGAGACTCCATCTCCAAAAAAAAAAAAAAAAAAAAAAAAAAAAAAGAATGCTTACACCATGTTGCTATAACCAGTGATTTTTTTTTTTAAGTGAGAAAAAAAATACTTGGACCAATCTTATCGGGTTGATGAAAACTGAAAACGTTCTAAATTTGATTTACAGTCAGAGTCGCATCATTCGGTAAATTTATTAAAAATCACTGAAGTGTCGAGTCGAAATGGGTTGATGTTATGATATACAAAGAATGCCTCAATAAAGCTATTAGAGAAGAGAAAGCCTAGACCTCTTTGAATCCTTCTGAGGGAGCTTCTCAAAGTGAAACTCTGGGTAGGAATTGGGGTTAGTACAAATGAAAAGACCCAGCCAGTCACAGTGGCTCGCACCTGTAGTCTCCGCTACTCAGGAGGCTGAGGCAGGAGGACTGCTTGAGCCCAGGAGTTTGAGGCTGCAGTGAGCTATGATGGTACCACCCTCACCTGGGTACATACAGTACAAAACCTCATCTCTCAAAAAAAAAAAAAAAAAAAAAAGATTCAGCCGGACATGGTGAACACAAGCACCAGTTTTACTCACACTGGGTAAGTTTAAATCCCAGCTCCAGCAAGCTCTTAAACTTTTGGTGCCTTAGCTCCTTTGCCTATAAAAAATGGCTTCAGAGGCCAGGTGTGGCAGCTCACGCCTCTAATACCAGCACTTTGGGAGGCTGAGGTGGATAGCTTGAGGCCAGGAGTTTAAGACCAGCGTGGCCAACATGGTGAAACTCCATCTTTACAAAATGTGAACAAAATTAGCTGGGCTGGTGGTACATGCCTGTAGTCCCACTACTCGGGAGGCTGAGGCACGAGAATCGCTTGAATCCAGGGAGTGGAGGTTGCAGTAAGCCGAGATCACGCCACTGCACTCCAGCCTAGGTGACAAGGGGAGAACCTATCTCAAAAAAATAAGTTTTTAAAAAAGGTTTAGTACCCACACTTCCTTGTATAGTTATGATAATTAAAGGATCGATAAAGCATTTGTCACAATGTTTAGCTAATATTAAACCTTATTATTGTTATTATTCCTAAGAGTGTCTTTAGGAACCAACCTCTAAGAACAGCGTTTTGCTCAGATCCTGAGCCAGAAGGCTTTGAGGTGAGCTGCTGGGAATAAAGCTCCAGGTGAGGGAGATGAGTGGAAATGCCCACAGGAAACCACAGGCCACCCAGTACTATGCGTCACCTACCAAGCTTCACTTTCTTCCTTTTCTCATCAAGTTTCTGGGTCCTCTCTGCTGCCTGCTTCTTGGCTTTCCTGACTTTGTCATAGGCAGCCTGGCAGGACAAAGGGGCACAGGGCAGAGGGTCAGCCGGAGAATAAACACAAGAGCCCCAGCAATCTACTTGGCCCCTCGCCCAAGAACCATCAGAGTGGCAGCCTGGTGACTGGGTCTCCTGGGCTTCGACAGCAAGGACTGTGCCACATGGCAAAGGGCAGAGGACCGAAGCTGAGGGGCAGCAGTGGTCTCTAAGCATGGGGGACAATTCGGATGAAGGAGGCTGTGCTTACCCTGGCTGCAGCATCGGTCAGCACCTCCAAGGCCTGAGAAAGCTGATGGAAGAGTTCAGCTAAACATAAGGATCAAAAAGAGAGAGAGAAGAAAAAAAAAGGTTAACACTTTGTGATGGTGTGCTCCCTCAAAAAAAAAAAAAAAAAAAAAAAAAGCACTTCAAAGAAGCCACAGGATGGCAGAAAAATTGAGATCAGCAGACGACAGACCAACAAGTAGGGGTTAGCACATCCGCAACTGACCAGACACCCGTGACATGAAGGGAAGCCATGGGTTCCACTGTCTGGAGCCAGGCTGTGTGTGCCTGCACCCCAAAGCACTCACACGCAGAGCTCTAGCAGGAAACACAATGCACGGGTGAGTGGGCCTCTCCCCACGCCCTTAGAAGAGTCTCACCTGCTCTAGGATTATCTGGATTTTTGTCTGGGTGGCAGGAGAGGGCCTTCTGCCTATATGCCTTCTTCACCTGGAAGAGTCAGACAGAAGACATGGTCGTTCACTCTCATCCCACGGACAAACAGGAAAACCTTGCTAAAAGGGTAAGGGAAATCCCATGCACACCTAAAAGCGCTGGGCCCACTTCCTTCTAGGCGCTCGGTCTCACCACTGCAGATATTCAGGGGCTCCTGGAACAGGCAGGAGCACAGTACCCTGCTTTCTCTACAGCCATGCACAGACAGGTACTCTACACATTTTTGTGGGCCTATAAACCAGGGTGACTTATCTGGAGGAAGATTCAGCCATCAAAATTTAAAATGTTATTTCCCTTTGACCCAGTCCTAGGAATCTGGACTTGTAGAAGTATGGCAAAATAAATATATAAGGATGCTCACTACAACACTGTTTATACCAGCCAAACAAGATCCCCGTCAACAGCGAGACTCATTTAAAGGATTATCATTAGCCGAGTGCAGTGGCTCATGCTTGTAATCCCAGCACTTTGGGAGGCCAAGGCAGGAGGATCACCTGAGGTCAGGAGTTTGAGACCAGCCTGACTAACATGGTGAAAGCCTGTCTCTACTAAAAATACAAAATTTAGCCAGGCATAGGGGCAGGTGCCTGTAATCCCAGAAACTCAGAGGCTGAGGCAGGAGAATCACTTGAAACCGGGAGGCAGAGGTTGCAATGAGCTGAGATCACGCCACTGCACTCTAGTCTGGGCAGCAGAGTAAAACTGTGTCTCTAAAATAAAAGATTATGATTGAGGCCGGGCGTGGTGGCTCACACCTGTAATCATAGCACTCTGGGAGGCTGAGGCAGGCGGATCACTTGCGATCAGGAGTTTGAGACCATCTTGGCCAGCAGGGCAAAACCCCGTCTCTATTAAAAATACAAAAATTAGCTGGGTGGGGTGGTGCATTTGCCTGTAATCCCAGCTACTTGGGAGGCTGAGGCAGGAGAATTGCTTGAACCCAGAGGCAGAGGTGCAATGAGCCAAGATTGTGCCACTACACTCCAGCCTGGGTGACAGAGTGAGACTCCATCTAAAAAAAAAAAAAAAAAAAAAAAATTACATTTTGGCCAGACATGGTGGCTGGTGCCTGTAACACCAGCAATTTGGGAGGACAAGGCAGACAGATCACTTGAGGCCAGGAGTTCGAGACCAGCTTGGACAACATGGCAAAACCCTGTCTCTACTAAAAATACAAAAATTAGCTGGGCATGGTGGCATGCACCTATGCCAGCTACTTGGGAGGCTGAGGCAGGAGAATCACTTGAGCCCTAGAGGCAGAGGTCGCAGTGAGCCGAGATTGTGCCACTGCACTCCAGCCTAAGTGACAGAGGGAGACCTTTCTCAAAAATATAATAAAAAATAAATTTTTGAGAAAAAGTTTGTTCTGGAATTTGCTACGCTTATTTTAAAAAAATTTAAAAATAAAAGATTATAATAGAGGTATCCATGTTCTGACACAGATCTTATTATAAACTTTTGAGTTTAAAATAAACAAACAGCTTGGGTGCAGTGGCTCACACCTGTAAATCCAGCACTTTGGGAAGGTGAGGTGGGAGGATTGCTTAAGCTCAGAAGTGTAAGACCAGTCTGAGCAATATAGTAAGTCCTCATTACTGCCAAAAAATAAAAAATTAGCTGGGTGTGGTGGCTCATACCTGCAATTCCAGCATTTTGGGAGGCTGAGGCAGGCTGAGGTCAGCAGATTGAGACCATCCTGGCTAACAATGGTGAAAACCTGTCTCTACTAACAATACAAAAAATCAGCTAGGTGTGGTGGCACATGCCTGTGGTCCTAGCTACTCGGGAGGCTGAGGCAGGAGAATCACTTGAACCTGGGAGGTGGAGGTGGCAGTGAGCTGAGATTGCGCCACTGCACTCCAGCCTGGGCAACAGAGCAAGACTCCATCTCAAAAAAAAAAAAAATTAGTCAGCTGTGGTGGTGCATGCCCATAGTCCCAGCAATGCAGGGGGCTGAGGCAGGAGGATCCCTTGAACCCAGGAGTTCCAGCCCAGCCTGGGCAACATGACAAGGCCTCATCTCTATAAAAAAATTTTAAACATGAGCCAGGTGTAGTAGCATGTGCATTTATCCCCCTACTCAGGAAGCTGAGGGGTGAGGATCATTGGAGCCCAGGAGGTCGAAGCTGTCGTGAGCATGTTCACGCCGCTGCACTTCAGCCTAGGTGACAGAGTGAGACCTTGTGTCAAAAAAAAAAAAATTAAAATAAAAATAAAAAATTAGCTGGGCATAGCGGTGCATGCCTACAGTCCCAGCTACTACAGAGGCTGAGGTGGGAGGATCAGCTGAGCCAAGGATTTCGAGGCTGCAGTGAGGTATGATGATGCCACTGTGCTCCAGCCTGGGTGACAAAGCAAGACCCTGTATCTTAAACAAATAGAAGGAAAGAAAGAAATAATATTTTTTACTTGAGTAAAAAATTTTTTACTTGATTCTTAATTCTTACATGAGTGAAATATTTCTTACATGAGTAAAACTAAACACAGCTACCAAGATTCTCTTTTGTGTGTTACCTAAAAGCGGTTGTTAGTGAAGACAGAGTATACAACCCCAGAATCCACCCTCTGTTTCCAGGGCCTTTTCCTCCTCCCTTCTGCTCAGTGTGTGTTATCTGCTGCTCAAACCTCCTGGAGGAAGAACTGAGCAGGTTGGCTTTCCAAGCTTCCCAGATGGAAGCAAGAAATGCTTCTATGCTCAAGTGTGCTAAATAAGGACTTTGAGAGGTTAGCCGCCGCTATCCACCAGGTGAGCACTCGCTGGGCAACTCCTACCCGCAGGAGGCAGCCATTGGGCCCAGGACCTCAGGGGTGTGCTGCCACCTGCTGGGCCACAGCCAGCACCACCCTTCACCTGCCAGGGCAACCCAAGCTGTTTGGTTCTCCTGACTGAGCTGGAGGCAGCAGGAACCACCCAGGACAAGCGCTGGGCAGCAAGGGTGGAGACGTGCCGCCCACCTTCCCAATCACCCACCAAAGCACACCTGCCCTGCCTGCTCACCTCCCACTCTAACCCTCCCTTCCTAGCTCTGTTTTCACTATGAAAAGCTAGGAGGTGCTAGCTTTATAGACAGTGTCATCATTGCAATGTCGTCTTTACTTTTTAGCTCCCTGCTCTCTGCCTCCTTTATTGTAGCACTAGCCTCATTCCTTTAATGAACGTTGTTTATATTTTAAAGCCCTTTGTTTGCTTTTTTCCAATAAATAAAACAATACCAAAAACATTATAAAGATGTTCTTTCTCAATTTCCCAGCCTCTGACATCAAGGTTCATTCCCACATAGATAAGCACCCAAACACACTGACGGGAGTCTGCTGGGTGTTTGTTCCTGGCCTCTGGGCCCCTCCTCTCTGATCCCATCTCCACCCTCTCCCTGGGACGGTGAGAGGAACAGAGCGGGAGGCAGTCCATCTCCCAGTGTCTATGGCATCACCTTGCAACACTACCTTCAAGATGAACTTCCTCAGGACTAGGTTCGTAGGCTTGCCCTAGGGATGCAGGGGGTTTTTGTGCAAGATGTTTTCTTTTGTATCATGGGGCTGTCTTAAAGTGGTTTAGGCTGGGCGTGGTGGCTCACACCTGTAATCCCAGCACTTTGGGAGGCAGAGGCTGGCGGATCATGAGATCAGGAGTTCGAGACCAGCCACACCAACATGGTGAAACCCCATCTCTACTAAAAATGCAAAAACATTACAGCCGGCACCCGCCTGTAATCCCAGCTACTTGGGAGACTGAGCAGGGGAACTGCTTGAACCAGGGAGGTGGAGGTTGCAGTGAGCCAAGATCATGCCACTGCACTCCAGCCTGGGTGACAGAGCAAGACTCCATCTCAAAAAAAAAATTAAAAAACTGAATGGCTGGGCGCGGTGGCTCACTCCTGTAATCCCAGCACTTTGGGAGGCTGAGGCAGTCAGATCACGAGATCAGAAGATAGAGACCATCCTGGCTAACACGGTGAAACTTCGTCTCTACTAAAAATATAAAAAAATCAGCTAGGCGTCGTGGCACGTGCCTGTAATGCCAGCTACTTGGGAGGCTGAGGCAGGAAAACTGCTTGATCCTGGAAGGCGGAGGTTGTAGTGAATTGAGATTGCGCCACTGCACTCCAGCCTGGGTGACTCAGTGATACTCTGTCTCAAAAAAAAAAAATGTATAAGGAGCTGAACATTCTGTATTTCAAGGTCGTTTAGGAAACAGCTGCCAGATACTGGCTAGATATTAGCAGGGAGACAAGTGAGGTCCATACAGAGCTCTCCAAGAGCCCCTCGGTGCAGCATGCACTGACCCGCCTTGTGTGTTCACTGATAGGGATCTAGGATATGCAGGTGCTGATGGGAGACTGGGAACACAGGGGACAAACAGGCATGTTCTCTGGCTCTGAAGAAGAATACTGTTTAGCAAAGAGGATGCCAGGGAAAATTATCAGTTCCAGTTACATGTGTGAGATGCCTAAGAGTGGTCCATAAAAATGGGAACACAGAGAAGGTAGCAACTAATTTAGCTCTGAAGGCTTCTTGGAGGAGGCACTATCTGAGCCAGGTCTAAGGTAAGTAGTTCTCCAGGCAGAGAGCCTGAAAGGGCCTTTAAAACAGGGTTTTTTTTTAAAAAAAGGACCTTTAAAACTTTTCTATTTCTCCTCTAAGTTGATCTGGAGAAGTCTAGACTCAGAGGTAAGTAGCCAGTATCCACCAGGTGAGCACTTGCGGAGCAGCTCCTACCTGCATGAGGCAGCCAGCGGGCCCAGGACCTCAGGGGTGTGCTGCCACCTGCTGGGCCACAGCCAGCACCACCCTTCACCTGCCAGGGCAACCCAAGCTGTTTGGTTCAACTACTTGAGAGGGTGAAGCCTAGACTCTTCTCCAGATCAACTTAGAGGAGAAATAGAAAAGTTCTGCTTTAATCAGGAAAAGATACTAAGAACAAAAAGGAACATGAAAACATACATGTTTGCAATAAGTTTTTTCTGTCAAAGAACATTTTGGTTAATTAAAAAACTCTGGCCGGGCGCGGTGGCTCACACCTGTAATCCCAGCACTTTGGGAGGCCAAGGCAGGTGGATCACAAGGTCAGGAGTTCAAGACCAGCCTAGCCAAGACGGTGAAACCCTGTCTCTACTAAAAATACAAAAAAATTAGCTGGTGTGGTGGCAGGCACCTGTAGTCCCAGCTACTCTGGAGGCTGAGGCAGGAGAACTGCTTGAACCTGGGAGGTGGAGGTTGCAGAAGCCGAGATCACACCACTGCACTCCAGCCTGGGTGACAGAGCAAGATTCCATCCCAAAAAAACAACAACAAAAAAATGTTCAACCATAAAACGTCATAGGTGCAGTGGCACACTCCTGTAGTCCAGCAGTTTGGGAGGCCAAGGCAGGAAGACTGCTTGAGCCCAGAAGTTGAAGGCCAACCTGGGCAACATAGTGAGACCCCATCTCCAAAAAAATTTAAAAATTAGCTATGTTTAGTGGCATGCAACTCAAGAAGCTGAAGTGGGAGGATCACTTGAGCCCAGGAGTTTGAAGCTGCAGTGAGCCATGATCTTATCAGTGCACTCCAGCCTGGGAGACAGAACAAGAACCTGTCTTAAAAAATAAAAATAGGTCAGGCGCAGTGGCTCACGCCTATAATCCCAGTACTTTGGGAGGCTGAGGCAGGTGGGTCATGAGGTCAAGAGATCGAGACCATCCTGGCTAACATGGTGAAACCCTGTCTCTACTGAAAATACAACAATTAGCTGGGCATGGTGGCGCACGCCTGTAGTCCCAGGTACTCAGGAGGCTGAAGCAGGAGAATTGCTTGAACCCAGGATGCAGAGGTTGCAGTGAGCCAAAATCGCACCATTGTACTCCAGCCCGGGTAACAAGAGTGAAACTGTCTCAAAAAAATAAAAAATAAATAAAAAATAAAAATAAAAATAATTAAAATTTAAATTTAAAAAAGTAATAGAAAACTGTAGGGAAAGAACAATTTCATACAAACAGATTTTGATGCACAGACCTGGGATGAAGAAATGCTGGGGAATGAGTCATGTACATACAGGCAAAGAAATGCAAGCTAGGCCCAGAAAGAGGAGAAAACAAAGATTTTAAAATGATAAAGTGAACTTGGGTATGATACTGAAAATATACAGAAGTTTACAAGTGATTCCAAAATGGAATGCAACAATTGGAAGGGAAAGCTCCACGGTGCTCATTCTGAGCAGGCCAGATGGGGAGAGCTTTCTGAGTTCAATCGTAATAAACCAGGATGGATGAATAAGGAGGCGTATGGGGGGTCTCCAAGCCCAAAGAACTTATACCTCAATGCTTTCTGACTGCTATGAAAACATATCACAGGCCACGTATGGTGGCTCACACCTGTAATCCTACTACTTTGGGGAGCCGAGGCGGGAAGATCACTTGAGTCTAGGAGCTTGAGACCAGCCTAGGCAACACAGGCAGACCTCATCTCTAAAAAAAATTTAAAAATTCACCAGGTATGGTAGTGCACATCTGTAGTCCCAACTACCTGAGAGGGTGAAGTCAGAGGATTGCTTGAGCCCAGGGGGGAATTGAGGCTGCAGTGAGCCATGTTTGAGCCACTGTACTCTAGCCTGGGAGACACGGCAAGACTCTGTTCCCCACCAAAAAAAAGAGAATGTATCATAAAGCACAAAAGCAGCAAGCAAGATAAATGGAACATAGGGGAGGCCAAAAAACAAAGTGCAGTAAGCATTTAAGTATGCGGCAAAAGTTACTATTAACATATATTACACTAAGTGAAAAAATTATATCTTCATCTTAAATCACATACTAAAATAATTTCCAGGCTGGCTACAGTGGTTCACACCTATAATCCCAGCACCTTGGAAAGCTGAGATGGGAGGATCACTTGAGCCAAGGAGTCTAAGATCAGCCTGGGCAAAATAGTGAGATGTCTCTCTACAAAAAAATTTTTTAAATGAGCTGGACATGGTGGTGTACACCTGTCATTCCAGCTACTCAGGAGGCTGAGGCAAAGGATCTCTTGAACCCAGGAGTTCAAGGCTGCAGTGAGCTATGGTTATACCACTGTATTCCAGCCTGAGCAGCAGAGTGATACCCTGTCTTAAAAAA
>PVKV010030790.1:0-21846 GCA_004027835.1 Alouatta palliata
TGTCACAGATGTGCTGATTGGTTGGAGAGTACCTGCGGTGGTGTCACAGATGTGCTGATTGGTTGGAGAGTACCTGCGGTGGTGTCACAGATGTGCTGATTGGTTGGAGAGTACCTGCGGTGGTGTCACAGATGTGCTGATTGGTTGGAGAGTACCTGCGGTGGTGTCACAGATGTGCTGATTGGTTGGAGAGTACCTGTGGTGGTGTCACAGACGTGCTGATTGGTTGGAGAGTACCTGTGGTGGTGTCACAGACGAGCTGATTGGTTGGAGAATACCTGCGGTGGTGTCACAGATGTGCTGATTGGTTGGAGTACCTGTGGCGGTGTCACACATATATGCCTAACGCCTCCCAGGTTCAAGCTATTCTCCTGCCTCAGTCTCCCTAGTAGCCAGGACGCCGAGCTAAGTTTTTGTATTTTCAGTAGAGACAGAGTTTCACCATCTTGGCTAGGCTGGTCTCAAACTCCTGGCCTTCTGTATGATCTGCCTGCCTTGGCCTCCCAAAGTGCTGGGATTACAGGTGTGAGCTACTGCACCTGGCCCGGTGTTGATTTTTCATTAGCGTCAGATGTCCTTCCAGGAGGATTGTAGCAGTTTGCATTCCCACCAGCAGTGTATGACAGTGCCTATTCCCCTACAGCCTCTACAATAGAAGGTGTGGTCATACCATTCAGAATTCGCAGTGTAGGTGAGAAATGGTGTCTTCGTCATCTTACTTCGCATTTCTGTAATCACGAGTGAGGTCAAACTTCTTTTCATATGTTTCAGGATCTAATTTATTTATGAATTATGTCTTTTGCCCATTTTTCTATTGGATTCTTGGTATTCTGAATCTTGAGTTTTTCACATGTTGGGGATATTAGCCTGTTATTTGTAAGATGTAGTGTAAATATTTTCTTTCAGTTTGAGAACTGCCATTTGACCTTGTTAGTGGTATTTTCTTTTTTGCGGAAGTTTCATTTTGCTTACATTTTTATGTGGTCCCCTTGATCAATATTTCATTTCATCTAGGTTTTAATGTCTGGAAGGGCTAGTCTCCCCTTTGCAATTTTGTTTTTAAAAAAACGTTTTCTGCTGGGCATGGTGGTCCACACTTCTAATCCCTGCACTATAGGAGGCCCAGGCTAGAGGATCACTTGAGCCCAGGAGTTCCAGACCAGCCTGGGCAACATAAAGACCCCTTCTCTACAAAAATAATTAGCTGGACGTGGTGGCATGTGCCCGCAGGCCCAGCACTGCAGAGGCTGAGGTGGGAGGATTGTTTGAGTTTCAGAGGTCGAGGCTACAGTGAGCCAAGATCCCACCACTGCACTCTAGCCTGGGTGATGGAGCAAGACCCTGTCTCAAAGAAGAAGTTCTCCTATTTCTACACATGTATGAGCTCCTTAAAGCCCGTATTTAAATAAAGTGTTACTGACAAAATTGATACTCTCAAGTATCAAAATGGAAATGGCAACATTTCAAGGATGTCAAACACCGCAAAGCAGCGGCCTTGCTGCCTCTACTGCTGACGCCATCTTGGGGCTTCTTCTTTATTCTGATTAACTTTTGGTTACCCACACTGAAAAATGACCTGAGAGACTTGTTTTGAGTGGCGCTTTTTCTCGCTGTACTGCTCCTGGCAGCAGTTTATTGCACTATCGATTGCTCTTGAAACTCTCAGTTCCCACTCATCATCAGGGCTGTGACTAGCGAGGACCTGCAAGCCAGCCTCAAAGTGTGCGAGGGCTGCCCACAGTCCAACTGTGGTTAGCTGCTGCTGCGCGAGGGAGCTTCTTCACCCTCGTCCCCGCCACTCCCTGCTCCTGTTCCAGCTGCATCAGTTCCTCATTTGAGAGCTATTCATGGGACTGCAGCCACTGGCCCACAGCAGCCTCAGCAACCTCTTAAAAGACCATGTTTCGCCGGGCGCGGTGGCTCACGTCTGTAATCCCAGCACTTTGGGAGGCCGAGGCGGGCGGATCACGAGGTCAAGAGATTGAGACCATCCTGGTCAACATGGTGAAACCCCGTCTCTACTAAAAATACAAAAAATTAGCTGGGCATGGTGTCGTGTGCCTGTAGTCCCAGCTACTTGGGAGGCTGAGGCAGGAGAATTGCTTGAACCCAGGAGGCGGAGGTTGCGGTGAGCCGAGATCGCGCCATTGCACTCCAGCCCGGGCAACAAGAGAGAAACTCCGTCTCAAAAAAAAGAAAAGACCATGTTTCTGGCAAGGGTCACGATGTGTTCTTTTTCTTTTTTTTAATTTCTTTTTTATTTTTCAAGACAGGGTTTCACCATGTTGGTCGGGATGGTCTTGAACTCCCGACCTCAGGTGATCCGTCCGCCTTGGCCTCCAAAGTGCTTGGATTACAGGCATGAGCCACCACGCTCGGCCCACAACGTGTTTTTGAAGCTGTGCAATGTTGTCTGCCTGGGAAAAATGCTGGGCCTAAACACTCAGGGCAAATCTTCCACACACTGTTCATTATTGCTGGTTTGAGATACTCCCAAGCGATGGCAATGTTGTCCACAGCATCCATGAGGTTGTAATGTTTCCAAAATTCCCGGATCATAGCTGTATCCTCACCATCTGTTGCTTCTGGGAAGTGCTCAGAAGTCCTTCTCAGGTAATGAGCTTTGAAGGTAGAGGCTACACCTTGACCTGTGGGCTGGATCAAGTTAGCTGTACTGTCATGAATGTATTCTACTCTTATGTTATCAGAAAGATCACTCAAATTTACAGGGTGAAGTGGCGCACTGTCTAGTATGAGCGATGCTTTGTTGTGAGATTATTTTGGGCACAGTATTTTTCAATGGCAGGGCAAGGAAAGTAAGTGAACCATTCATGAAAGATGCTCCTGGTCACCGAAGCCTTTCTGTTGGAGCGCAAAATAACAGGCAAATTGGGCTTGGAGTACCCCTTCTGAGCCCTGGGGGTTTCCCAGCGGTCCGGCAGTAAGGGCTTCAACTTAAAATCCCCTGCGGCATTGCCACCAAGCAGCAGCATCGAGCGATCTTTGCATGACTTGCATGACTTGAATCGTGGCTCGGCATTCTCTTCCTCAGAAATAAACGTTCCTTCAGGCATCCTCTTCCAATAAAGTCCTGTCTCATCCACATTAAAGACTTGGGGGTGCGGGGGGTGTACTCATCTTCAATGATGATTTTCAGCATTTCTGGGTACCTGTCCCTGTTGCTGGGAGCTGCGCTGTTCATCTTGAACTGCTGGAATCTCACCAGCCACCCTTGACTTGCATGAAATGGAGAGCTCTCACCATGTTCACGCTGTTAAGTCATAAAACTTTTTTTTTTTTTTTTTTTTTTGAGACACAGTCTCGTTCTGTCACCAGGCGCCAGGCTGGAGTGCAGTGGCGCGACCTCGGCTCACTGCAACCTCCGCCGCCCGGGTTCAAGCAGTTCTGCCTCAGCCTCCCGAGTAGCTGGGACTACAGGTGCACGCCACCACGCCCAGCTAATTTTTTTTGTATTTTTAGTAGAGACGGGTTTCACCATGTTGACCAGGATGGTCTCGATCTCTTGACCTCGTGATCCGACCGCCTCGGCCTCCCAAAGTTCTGGGATTACAGGCGTGAGCCACCGCGCCCCGGGGTGGTTTTCTAGCGCAGCGGAGGGCTAGCCGCGCGGCTGTGGTTTGGGGCGCTGCTTTCCATGGAGGATCCCAGAAACAAGTGTTTACGCAGATGCCCGATTTAAGATAAGTCTAAAGGCGCTGGGTAACCCCTTAGCGCTCAGCCCGAGTTGAGCGCTGAGCTCCTGCGCTCAGCCGTCCCGCCAGGGGGAGGCGGGGCTCGCGATCAGACCCTCAAACGGTCAGGCGACCGCGTGGACACCCAAGAGGGGGCCCCAACCGGCGCCTCGGCCCTGTCGCGCATGCGCGAGGCCTCTCAGTGGGCGCGGGACCGAAGGCCCGGACTCCCATTGCGCGAGCGCGCGCTGGGGACGCGCGAGGCCTGGGACTAGTGATGGTGTACCGGCTGCCACCAGCAGCCACCAGTCGGTCGGCGGCCGGGCCACTAGCCTTGCTGTGGCGATGCGGTGACCCAGGAGGCGGCAGGACGGCCAGGACCAGCGTCAGAGCCCTGGGCACAGCCCGCCAAGTGAGCAGGCAGGCGCCGTCTGCCCGTTCCGGGTGGCTGGGTTGCGCTGGACGCCGTGTGACGCCATCCGCCTGCGCCGGCCGCGGGGCAGCACGGGAGCGCTGACTTGGTCCCCACAGCGAGGCCAGCTGCCCCTGGGCCGAGCTTCCCGCCGCCCACCTCCTGCTGGGCGCCCCCTCCCTCTCCAAGCTCCTGCTCTTGTCCCCGCCACCTCTTCCTCCGGCTTCCTGCGAAATTTTCGCTACCCTCGGACAGTGGAACCGGGACCCCCAGCCTCCTTGCTCGGCTCTGTAAAGAGCCGGGTCTTGAGCGATTGCGCTTGCGTCCTGCCCCCTCGGGAAGCAGCTTTGTGGCTCCGCGTGCCCGCGCGTTTCCTCCTGGGCTCGGCGGCATTCGGCTTTCTCCACCCCGCAGTTACTCGGCGAACCACATATGATAACAGACGTGAAAGGGTTTTGCAAACTGTTGTTCGTTCAGCGGCCTCTGCCTCCCAAAGTCCTGGGATTACAGGCGTGAGCCACTGTGCCTGGCCTAGCAGTTTGCTTTATAGTTAAAATCCCTGCCGGGCGCGGTGGCTCACGCCTGCAACCCCAGCGCTTTGGGAGGCCAAGGCGGGCGGATCACAAGGTCAGCAGTTTGAGACCAGCCTGGTCGATATGATGAACCCCCGGCTCTACTGGAAATACAAAAATTAGTCGGGCGTGGTAGCGGGCGCTTGTAGTCCCAGCTGCTCGGGAGGCTGAGGCAGGAGTGTCGCTTGAACCCAGGAGGCGGAGGTTGCAGTGAGCCGAGATCACGCCACTGCACTCCAGCCTGGGTGACAGTGACACTCCGCCTCATGAAACAAAACACCTGACAGGTCTCTTCATGGGAGCTTACGTTGTGGAGGTTTCCATGCGGTCATCTTTAATTCAGCCGACACTGTCCTTGCTCTTGTAGAGGTTACATGCTGTGCAAGGAGGAACCAGACAGCAGGCAAGTACTAGGCATGTTGGGTAAAGGAAGCAGAGTAAAGGAAGTAGGAAATGAAGAAAAGGAATGGAGGAGGGAAAAACGCTGTTATTTGTTGTTTTAGGTGGGGCGGTCAGGCCCCTGCAGAAAGTGAGGGATTGAGATGAGCTTGCTGGGAACGTGGAATAGAAAGTGCCCTGCTCTACGGTAGCTGCAGCCTTGTGTTCTGTGTGAGCAGCAGGAAGAGGCTAGTGATAGGCAGTGAGGCCAGGAAAGGCAGGGCGTCATAGGGCTGCCGAGGTTGCACCTGTGTGCTGTGTGTGAGACTGGAACCCAGGTAGGTTGGGTCAACTGATTCGTGGTCTGACTGGGAAGAGGACAGCAGCACTTTGCCCTGTTTAAGGGAGTTTGTGTTTTGCCCACTTTCACATCTTGGTTTTGCATACACAAAAGCTAATTTACCAAGACTCTCTACTGTGTGCTGTGAACTGACTTGCAGAAAACTCCAAGAAGGAATGGTAGACTCCTGTCTCGGTGTTTACATTTACCGTGAGAACGACATCTGATTTAACCAGGCTGAATCACAAAAGGGCTAAATTGTGAACTAAAGCAAAGGAATTGGATGTTTTATCAAGTTTTGGAACCCTAAAGAGTCATACTTGGTACCTTCAGGGCTGTAGGCTGCCTGGTGTGTGCCAGCCACCAGCACCAGTGCCACGCTGTCTTTGGGGTGGTCCTGGAAGAGCCCTGGAAGATTGGCGAACCAGGGCTCTCGCTGCACACCTTCGGCTGCCAGCTACCTTCAGGCACTCACATTACCTCTCCATTTCTACTTTCTCAGATGGGCAATGGGGATCAAGCGAGGTGAGTAAGAAGCACCTGGCAGCCTGCAGTGCGCAGTACGACTACCTCCTGTTCTTCCTGGAGGTTTCCTGTGGACCCACACCGTGGGTTCCAAACCCACATCCCGGCAGCATGCATTCCTGGCATCCTTCGAGTTCAGTTACTCACTCTGTCAGGTACTGTGTGCCACTGGTGCTGGGATAACTTGCTGCAGTGGGTAATTTCATTCACCACATAGAAGCCTTTGTTAGCAGCCTTTACTGTTTAGCATTCTCCTGCTGAGCTGCTTTTTTCCTCCCTGATTTTAATATCTTTTTCATAGCACGTCTTTTCAGTCTACTGTGGTCTTTTATAGGGATATTTGAATCATGTAGTCAGTTAGAAAGTTACTAGTTGGGGAATGAGTTTCCTTTGGGGTAATATCCTACAGAATCAGCCTTACCCTGAACGTTGACGCAGCTGGAAGAACATAGGTGTTGTCAAACACAGGTCTTGTTTCTTTATAATAAAACATTGGGGGCTCACGCCTGCAATCCCAGCACTTTGGGAGGCTGAGGTGGTGGATCATCTGAGGTCAGGAGTTCGAGACCAGCCTGACCAATGTGGTGAAACCTCATCTCTACTAAAAATACAAAAATTAGCTGGTGTGGTGGTGCACACCTGTAATCCTAGCTGCTTGGGAGGCTGGGTCAGGGAGAATCACTTGAACCCAGGAGGTGGAGGTTATAGTGAGCCGAGATTGCACCACTGCACTCCAGCCTGGGTGACAGACCAAGACTCTGTCTCAAAAATAAATAAATAAATACATAAAATATTGGGGACACATAAATTCTTTGGTTGCATTGGGATTTTGTTGGGTACAGTTGGTACTGGGTTGTTGAGTGCTTAGATTTTGTTTTTTATACGTTTACTTTTATTGCAGTGTTTTTGTGGTAATGGCTTTTTTTTTTTTTTTTTCTTTTTGAGGGGGAGTCTCGCTCTGATGCCCATTCTGGAGTGCATTGGTGCAATCTCAGCTCACTGCAACCTCTACCTCCTGGTTTCAAGCGATTCTCCTGCCTCAGCCTCCTGAGTAATTGGGATTGCAGATGCTTGCCACCACGTCTGGCTAATTTTTGTATTTTCACTAGAGACGGGTTTTACCATGTTGGCCAGGCTCGTCTCGAACTCCTGACCTCAGGTGATCGCCTTCCTCGGCCTCCCAAAGTGCTGGGATTACAGTGCCTGGCCAACGTTTTCCTCCTTGAAGACTGAAGAAAATACGGGATGCCTGGAAAAATTGTTTTCTTGGCTTGACAAAAATATTTACCTCTTTTTGGACGCTGTATTACCTGCCTATAGTCTATGCTGTGAATAGCCACTGCACTCCAGCGAGACCCCATTTAAAGAGCAAAAAGGAAAGGCCAGTCACGGTGGCTCATGCCTGTCATCCCAGCACTTTGGGAGGCTGAGGCGGGCGGATCACCTGAGGTCAGCAGTTTGAGACAGCCTGGGCAACATGGTGAAACTCCGTCTCTACTAAAATATAAAAATTAGCTGGGCATTGTGGTGGTTGCCTTGTGGTCCCAGCTACTTGGGAGGCTGAGGCAGGAGAATTGCCTGAACCTGGGAGGTGGAGGTTGCAGTGAGCTGAGATCGCACCACTGCACTCCAGCCTGGGCGACAGAGCAAAACTCCGTTTCAAAAACAAAAAGGAAATTTACTTCTTGGTTGACCAGAGATGAGTCACAGTATGTTTCTGTATTTAAATTTTACACAACTTTATGTTTTAGTTTCATAGTCATGTTTTTGAAGCTGCACTATTTTAAGTTACTAAAATTGCCTCAGTTTCTAAGACACTTTTTTTTTTTGTTGTTTTGTTTTTTGGGGAGCTTTTTGCTTGCTGTTGGAGGCTATAGCTATAAAAATTTGCGGTGCATTTCTGCAGTGAATTGTTCCTGTTAGTCTGTGGAACCGTATTTCTAATGGGATATTTAAGGCAATAATCTCACACCTCAGCCTGCATCCTGCTCCTTCCAGCGGTTGTGGTCAGTGAGAATGTGCAGCTTTGTATTGCAGAAGAAGCTAATGAGCTACTCTGGTCTCTTGTTTCAGTGCCTCTAGAGGGTCCACTTTCAGAAGCCAACTCTGCAGGCCAGACCGACGTTATTTTCCTGGTGGCTCTGTTTGAAACCACCCAAAGGTACCTTTTCTTCATCCACCATCATTAGCAGCATGAGGTTTACAGGAACTTCCACAGTGAGTGACCAGGGGGCAAGAAGCAAGACAACTCAGAGTACCTCCCACTCCACCCTGCCCCATTCTACCCCTTTCTGGCTTCCATATCAAGCCACATAGCATCCAACACCTTCTCTGTGTCTTTATGTTGTTGATATCTCAGTAAAGCTGGTGAGAGAAAAACTTTCCAAAGGAAGGTGCTAGGTGAGTGTTTTGGAAGGCATGGGAGCAGCCTTGGTTTCTGTGTATCTGATTCTGAGGACCAGCTAAGCCTCATGTTTGGAAAGCAGAACAGAGACGATGAGCAGACTGTTGTTACCTTAGAGCACACTTGCCCACTTGGCAGTCCTTCTGTAGGCCATGGGCATGTGCTTTGTGCCCAGGGACAGTGTCCACTGAAGCCCCTGGAGACCCTATGTCCCTGCAGAGTAGAAGGTGTTCCCCACACTTGCCTCAGTGCACATGCTGATTGTATGAAGCAAGAAGAGAGATAAGAGCAGGGAAAACTGGCCTCTCTCACTTTCTCTGTATTGACTTGACAGTATGGTTTCTTTTCTTAGTGTGATTCTGTCTTCTAAAATGCTAGAACTGGGCCGGGCACAGTGGCTCACGCCTGTAATCCTAGCACTTTGGGAGGCCGAGGAGGGCAGATCACTTGAGGTCAAGAGTTCAAGACCAGCCTGGGCAACATGGTAAAACCCCGTCTCTACTAAAAATACAAAAATTAGCCGGGCATAGTGGCAGGTGCCTGTAATTAGCTGGGCATAGTGGCAGTAGCCTGTAGTCCCAGCTACTTGGGAGGCCAAGGCAGGAGAGTTCCTTGAACCCAGAAGGCGGAGGTTGCAGTGAGCCGAGATCGTGCCACTGTACTCCAGCCTGGGCGACAAGTGAGACTCCATGTCAAAAAAGAATTAAAATACTAGAACCTCATCCTTTTGTCCCTAAGGGTTTGAGAAATACTTTAAGAGGAGTGGAAGAAACAGAAACTCAGAAAAATCAACAGCTCCAAAAAAAGTTAAAAAGGCCAGTGTGAAAAATCAGACTGTGAAGTTTTACATTGGAGTACTTTTAAAGCATTTACTGTGTTGGCTGAACTTCGGAACTGATGGGCGGTGGCCTGTGAGTGTGTGATGTTGGCTCTGTCTTCCCACTGCTGTCTCCTGGGTATGAGCGGTGGGGCTGTGAGTGTGTGATGTTGGCGCTGTCTTCCCTCTGCTTGCTCCTGGGTGTGAGCGGTGGGCCTGTGAGTGTGATGTTGGCGCTGTCTTCCCACTGCTGGCTCCTGGGTGTGAGCGGTGGGGCTGTGAGTGTGATGTTGGCGCTGTCTTCCCTCTGCTGGCTCCTGGGTGTGAGTGGTGGGGCTGTGAGTGTGTGATGTTGGCGCTGTCTTCCCACTGCTGGCTCCTGGGTGTGAGCGGTGGGGCTGTGAGTGTGTGATGTTGGAACTGTCTTCTCTCTGCTGGCTCCTGGGTGTGAACGGTGGGGCTGTGAGTGTGATGTTGGCACTGTCTTCTCTCTGCTGTCTCCTGGGTGTGAGCGGTGGCCTGTGAGTGTGTGATGTTGGTGCTGTCTTCCCTCTGCTGGCTCCTGGCTGTTACCCATTCTTCTCAAGCCACCTTGGTTTTGTTTTCATCTCTTAGCATCTTTTTAACTGGTTTAGATTCTAAGCCTTGACAAATCATTTAAAAATTATTTCACTGCGTGAGTTTTGGGATTGGCAAAGTTGGTATTTTGTGTTTCCCATGTGAAATGTTTCCTGCTTGGGTACCTATGAGCCTTGGGAGGGCAAACAGGTAAAAGCATATTGGGAGGTGTGGTGACTTGCCTTGCTATGAAAGGAATGTTTCTTTGAAGACTCCTGTTTGTCCTTAAATTTGTGCAAAGTTTTACTCCATTTTGCAATATGTTTGCCATTCCTGGAGTCACCTTGGCCTCTCTGGCCTTTCATAGTGTTATTTTGGGGTCACTGGAGTGACACTGTATTTGAGGGGGACAATGTCATGGCTTAGTTGTCCTGGAACTTGTGTGAACATTACAGGAAGAGGCCGGTAGGTCCGTGTGTCACACGTGTATGTAGGTGGCCGGATTTTTCGGAGGAAAGGCAGACTCTGCTTAGAACAGTTGGCATGTGTTCCCTGGTTCTCTTGAGAAGGGGGACCACCCATACCAGTCTGCCTTATCTTTTCTTCTGTTTTTTCTTTACCCTAGTTACAGGCAATTTTGGGACTGTTACCTCAAAAAAGTTTGCTATTAATGCTCAATATGAAGGCAGCAAGGTGAAATTTTAGGGATTTTAGATGTATCTGAAGCTACTTCTCGGCAGTATGTTCCTAGCCTCATCCTTTTCCTGTTCTCTGTTTATTTGCAGAAGGCACTGGTGTTATTACAATTGTGTGATAGAAAGTGTTTTTCTGTTTTCTGAATCCTCTTTCGCTGGAAAATTACATGTAATTGCTTTTTGAAGTCAGACTTTGTTTTCTCTCAGAAACTGGTGAGCTAAAGAACACTGGGCCTGGGGGAGATTGAGGCAGGAGAGGAGGAACGCGTGATGGCTTTGCCTGGTGGAGGCGGATGCAGAAGGTTTGTGTGCGTCTTAGTCTCCTTCTGCTGCTGTAATGGAATACGTCAGATGGGGTAATTTATAAACAGGATGAATCTACTGCTCACAGTTGTGGAAGCCGGAGGTCCAAGATCATAGCCTGTACAACATGGTGAAACCCCGTCTCTACAAAAAATATAAAAGTCAGACCAGGTGCAGTGACTCATACGTGTAATCTCAGCACTTTGGGAGGCTGAGGCGGGCCGATCACAAGGTCAAGAGATTGAGACCATCCTGGCCAATATGGTGAAACTCCATCTCTACTAAAAATACAGAATTAGCCAGACGTGGTGGCGCACACGTGTAGTCTCAGCTACTTGGGAGACTGACGCAGGGGAATTACTTGAACCTGGGAGGCGGAGGTTGCAGTGAGCCGAGATTGTACCACTGCACTCCAGCCTGGCAACAGAGTGAGACTCCATCTCAACAACAACAAAAAAAAATAGAAAAATTAGCTGGCCGTGGTGGTGCATGCCTGTAGTCCCAGCTATTCAGGAGGCTCAGGCAGGAGGATTGCACCAACCTGGGAGTCAAGGCTGCAGTGAGCCACTATCACGCTGCTGCACTGCAGCCTGGGTGATGGATTGTGAGGGCACTAATCCCACTTGTGACACAGAACCCTTGGGACCTGATCCCTCCCAGGGACCCCACTTCCTAATACCTTCACCTTAGGGGTTGAGTTCCAACATTGAAATTTTGGGAGAACACATAAATTCAAACCCATTATCAATCTTTCTGCTTGTTTAAAGGTGAGCTGTTGAATTAGTTCATAAGTTTCAAAGAAATTAACTTATAAAAGTGTACTGAGGCCGGGTGCAGTGGCTCATGCCAGTAATCCCAGCACTTTGGGAGTCCGAAGTGGGAGGATTGCTTGAACTTAGGAGTTCGAGACTAGCCTGGGCAACATAGTGAGACCTTGTCTCTACAAAAAAAAAAATAAACAAATTAGCTAGGCACGGTGGTGTGCACCTCTGGTCCCAGCTACTCAGGAGGCTGAGGCAGGATTGCTTGAGCCTGGGAGGTTGAGGTTGCAGTGAACCATGATCATGCCACTGCACTCCAGCCTGGGTGACCAAGCAAGACCCTGTCTCAAAAAAATAAATAAATGAAATAAAATTTTAAAAATGTGCTGAGATTTCTATCTGGATTTTATTATTATGATTTTGAGATAGGGTGTCATTCTGTCATCCAGGCTGGAGTGCATTGATGTGATCACTGTTCACTGTAGCCTTGACCTCCCAGGCTCAGATGATTCTCTCACCTCCGCCTCTGGAGCAGCTGAGAGCACAGGCTTGCACCACCACTCCTGGCTAATTTTTTTTTTTTTTTTGTAAAGATGGGGTCTCCCTATGTTGCCCAGGCTGGTCTTGAACTCTTGGGCTCAAGCAGTCGTCTCACCGGCCTCCTTAGGTGCTGGGACTACAGACGTGAGCCACCATGTCTGTCCTCTATCTGCATTTTAAAAGACTCACATAAGAGATAACGCTAGCAGCAGTGGCTCAAACACAGCACTCTCTGTGGACTTTCTGCTTCTCCTGGGGCGTCTGGTGAGCTGTAGCTTCTGGTGTGTTTTATACACCACGTAAACATTTTTCCTCATGAGAAGGACTGAGGCTGCATTGTGTAGGGTGAGGAGGGGAGGGTCTTTTCTAATGACATCTGAAAAAGGAAATAGCTATTTTCATGAAGAAATTCCCTTCATTTGACTGAAAATGTGTTTTTTCCCCACAGGGGGACTTCCCCTGGGATGACAAGGATTTCCGCAGTCTGGCCTTTTTGGGGGCAGGTGTTGCTGTGGGGTTTTTCTACCTCTTATTTTCGAGATCCTGGAAGAGAAATCACTTGGAAGCATTTTGTACAGTATTACCTGGCCAGAGGTCTCGTGAGAGGAATTTATAGTTTATCTGCCGGGAAGGGGGCTGCTGTAGTGGTGCGCCTCTGTGCGTGTGGTCTGCGATGCCCTAAAGAAGCTGTGAGCTCTGAGGCCTGCATTGAAAATGCGTTGTGTGATGGATGTCCTGGACAGTCCCACCCTCAGGTCAGAGATGAGACATAGTGTTACTTTTCCCAGAGGTTATGAAGCTCATTTTCTTGCTTCCTTGTGGAAGCTTCCTTAACATCTTGGCATTTTATTTTATTTTTTTTGGCTTCGGCGTCTATGAGTAAGTTCTGCTGGTCCGTTTATCGTCCAGTGTCAATCTCATGTCTAATTCAGATCTTTTCTCTGGCCAGTGCACCCCTGTCCCCTGCAGGCTGGCTCTGGACAGCAGCTGGGGCTTTGTGTCTGTGCACAGGGACATGTGGCAGCAGCAAGCCTCCACTTGTCCGTCACTGGGCATGGGTCTGTCAGGGTGCTGAAGTCTGGTGACACGCTGCTCAGACTTTAGCATAAAGTCACACATAAGCAAGTACCGTGCTTCTCAGTCGCCCTCAGAAAGATGTTTGCTAAGTGAGGCGCTGTTAAGGTCTGAACTTCTTTCTGTAGGAAAGTCTTGTTTTTCCACCAAGGTTTGTGGCCAAGGCCTTTTTTTTGAGATAGGGTCTTGCTCTGTTGCCCAGGCTGGAGTGCAGTGGCGTGAAGTCACCTCACTGCAGCCTCGACCTTCCAGTCTGAGGCCAGCCTCCACCTCAGCCTTCTGAGTAGCTGGGAATGTAAAAAATGTAATTTTGTTTTTAGAGACAGGATCTCCTTATGTTGCCCAGGCTGGTCTCAAACTCCTGGGCTCAGATAATGCTCCCACTTTGGCCTCCTGAAGTGCTGTGATTACAGTTATGAACCACCACGTAAGGCCTTTTTGTCCGGCCTCAGGGCACGTGCCTGTCTTCAGAGATGTCCCTGACGACTCCTCACAGGAGGAGAGGGCTGCTGCAGCCCCTCTGCTGTCGCTGTGCCACCCACAGCTGCTGCCGTGAGGAGGAGGGCTGAGGCAGATCCATTGGCCCAAGATGCTTGTTGGTGCGTGGGTTCTGGACAGATCCCAGAGGTCCTGGGAGTTCCTTTCCAGGTGTCTGACATGCTGACCATGACGTGGTCGTGGTGGTATGGTCAAGAGGCACCTGTCATGAGCACGTTCATGTTGGTCGCATGCCCCTGAGTAATCGTTAGTTTCCAAGAAAACTGTGTTGTAGTGGTTTCAGACTCTGTGGCGAGCAGAAAGAGCAGCACTGTTGTCATTATACGTCATGAAATGGCTGCACCCTCAAGTTGTGTGTTTGCTGCACCCGGCTCTCAGGGGCTGTGTTCTCTGCTGGGCGGCTGCATGGAGGCCTTTGGGGCTGCATTTTTGTTCTTGGTGGCACCTGCAGCTGGACAAAATGTTTCTGGGTCAGTTGTGTAAGACTTGGCTATATTGTCAGTCTGAGACTTATACTCCTTTTAGAGTTTTTTTTTTTTTTTGAGATGGAGTCTTACTCTGTTGCCCAGGCTGGAGTACAGTGTGCAATCTTGGCTCACTGCTACCTCTGCCTCGCGGGTTGAAGCAGTTCTCCCTGCCTCAGCCTTCTGAGTAGCTGGGACTACAGGCACATGCCACCATGTCTGGCTAATTTTTGTATTTTTAGTAGAGATGAGGTTTCACCACGTTGGCCAGGCTGGTCTCTAACTCCTAGTCTCAAGTGATCCACCCTCCTCAGCCTCCCAAAGTGCTGGAATTACAGGTCTGAGCCACTATGCCTGGCCTTTCTTATAGATTTTTAAGTTACTCTGGAATCTTTGGTGTTCAGATGTACCAAATTGTAACTCTTCTTGAATTACATGCACAGGCCAGGCTAGAAATGTCCAGATTAATCAGAAAACAAAACTCGAGTCTGCACAGCAGAGTGGATGCAGCCTCTCGGAGGCTGCTGGAACCAGGTCTGCGCTGTGGGACTGGTCTCAGGATGAGGCCCGTGGTTTGCTGTTGAGTGTCATACTCACTGCTTCAGCTGTGCTAATAATTTTTCTCTTCTTCCCAGGTGGACCGGCTGGAAGTCGTGAACAAACAATTTGTGTGTGTTATTCCTGCCCCTGGGACCCCTTCTGAGGTGAGGGTGGGTTTAAGGCTGAGTATTCCAGACATAAGTTTATTTAATGTGAAAATGTAGTTTTCTATTTTTTCAGTAAAATATCCCCTTGGTATCCATCGGCTTCTCATTGTGATGTTTTTCTCATTGGCAAGTATCAATAACAAAGACTTCCAAGTAGGGCAGGAGCCCTCATGAGACTATAACTAGGATTCAGATTTGCCGTGCAACGTGTAAGAACAACTTATCAAGGACTAGGGGGAGAGAAGAGACAAAGAAAAAACAGTAAAAATTAAAAAGGGACCGCCGGGCCTGGTGGCTCAAACCTGTAATGCCAGCACTTTGGGAGGCTGAGGCAGGTGGATCACGTGGGGCCAGGAGTTCATGACTAGCCTGGCCAACATGGTGAAACCCCGTCTCTACTAAACGTACAAGAGTTAGCTGGGCATGGTGACCTGTGCCTGTACTTTCAGCTGCTAAGGAGGATGGGGCATGAGAATTGCTTGAACCCAGGAGGTGGAGGTTACGGTGAGCTGAGATTATCCCACTGCACTCCCGTCTGAGTGACAGAGTGGGAGTCTGTCTCAAAATAAAAGAAAAGGAGACAAAGGCACACCTCAGCAGTTGTTGCACATTTTTTTTTTTTTTTTTTTTTTTAGACGGAGTTTCGCTCTTGTTACCCAGGCTGGAGTGCAATGGTGCGATCTCGGCTCACCGCAACCTCCGCCTCCTGGGTTCAAGCAATTCTCCTGCCTCAGCCTCCCGAGTAGCTGGGACTACAGGCACGCGCCACCATGCCCAGCTAATTTTTGTATTTTTAGTAGAGACGGGGTTTCACCATGTTGACCAGGATGGTCTCGATCTCTTGACCTTGTGATCCACCCGCCTCGGCCTCCCAAAGTGCTGGGATTACAGGTGTGAGCCACCGCGCCTGGCCAGTTGTTGCACATTTTACACTTTCATCTAGAATGTAAAGACTATAATTTCATGGGGCCAGAACCAGAGGGTCTTCTGTTAGTAGAGTTTCCTTTGGAACTAGCCTCGGCATAGGTCTCGTGCATGTTATGGAGATTAAGGCTACGAGAAGGGGCTGTGGGAGGCGCGTGTATTAGGGTGGGATCAGCGTGGGACGCAGTGGTGTACCCTAAACTTGGCTCTTGGACTCTGCAGAAGTATGTGTGGTTTAACATCGGCAGTGTTGACACCTTTGAGCGGAACCTGGAGTCTGCCCAGTGGGAGCTGGGGATCGAGCCCCACAACCAGGCGGCGATGGTCTACACCACTGAGAGCGATAGGTGAGGAGGATGGGAAAGAGCCTCTGTCTGAACACAAAGCAAAAATGCAGTGTTTAACCTGCTTTGGAATGTGTTTCTCAAGCATATATAGGCATCTGCTATTATTTACAATGTCTGTAGTGAGAAATATGTATATGCTTTATATATATATGTTTTTAACTCTGTCTTTCATGAGGAGAGAATTGGAACAGGGAAATACTTGGCGAGGCAGCCTTAAAAAAGAAAAACAGACGTTGGGAGTCATCGTTAGAGCACGAAATCCCTGATGTCTTGTAGGGAGCTTCCAGAATTGGGCCCTGCAGTGGGATCCCTGCGAGCGCCCTGTCAGAAAGCCCTACCGTCATTTCTACCTGCCACTCCTGCAGAAGTGTCGAATTAGTGTGTGGAGGTGGGGCTTGTGCTCCTGCGACTTAACCAGGCTCCCTGCTGGGCAGCCCTGCCCCATCCTCCCAGGTGCTGGGGGTCCCTGTGCACAACCCTGCAGCTCCATATGGTGCCTGACACTTGGTCATGCCAAGCTTCCCACAGCTCTTAATGTTAACTTGCGTTCCACTGCATCATATGTTTTTAAAGTGATTATGGACACGAGAGCAAAGACCAGATGAAGTATTCTGTGTGTCCCAGGACTCAGCACAGAAGTCAGTGTTGCTAAGCCTGGATCCCATTCTCATGTTGCTAAGCCTGGATCCTGTTGTCATGTTTACTTCCTGGGGATGTCGTTGCGCAGTCTTCTCTGGCCCTTCTGCCCCGAATTGAAAACTGAACCAAGATGCAAGCCCAAGTACCAGCTTTAGCCAGGACAGTGTAAAAATTGGAACTGTAGCAGTTCAGGTGGTTTCTTTGAGACGTACGTTTAAGCGCAGAGTAGGGGTTGCAGTGGGGTGAGAGAAGGTGAGGCAGGTAGAATTCTGGTGATTAATTCGCAGACTCTAATGGCAGGGCCTGAAGTACCTGTGGTCTCCTGCTGGAGCTCCCAGATGTCATCTGGGTGCTGTGTATGGCTGACTTTCTTTTGTCTTTGCTTGTTGAGTTGCCAGGAATGCTTGGTTGGATGTAGGGCCCCAAGCCTCCGAAGAGCAAGAGAAAAGATAAAACCGGAAGACATTTGGTTTCTTCCTGTTATGGAACAAGCCTGGTTGACCCTAGGTGTGAGGAGGCCTTGCTGGGTCTGCTGGGGGCACCTCCTGAGGGAGGGAAAGCTCCCGCAGAGCTGACTGGCCAGGTGGAGGGGGTGGGTGGTGGAATTGGTCACCCTCTGACCCTATCAAACCAGCCACAGGTCACATCAGGGAGACAAATGCCTGTGACTGGAGCCTTCAGAACTGGAGAGGCCTCGTGCTAGATCGACTTTGACACATTTACAAAAAAAAAGACATTTGCTGTGATGGCTTACAGAGGTAATCCCAGTGCTTTGGGAGTCCGAGGACGGAGGATCTCTTAAGGCTAGGAGTTTGAGACCAGCCTGGACAACAAAGTGAGACTGTGTGTCTTTAAAAACTTAAAAAATTGTCTGGTGTGGTGATACGTATGCCTTTGGTTCTAGCTACTCAGGAGGCTGAGGCAGGAGAATCGCTTGAGCCTGGGAGTTCAAGGTTACTGAGTATGCCACTGCCCACTGGCCTGGGTGACGGTGAGACCCTATCTCAAAAAAAAAAAAAAAAAAAGAAAGAAAGAAAACCTGCTCCTTTTTGTGTAGCAAAACAAAGTCCTAGAGTGGTCTATTTTGAAAGACAGGGTTGTGCTTTGTCATCCAGGCTGGGGTGCAGTTTTGTAATCACGGCTCACTGCAGCCTTGAACTCCCAGGCACAAGCAATCCTCTCACCTCAGCCTCCTGAGTAGCTAGGACTACAGGCACATGCCACCACGCCCGGCTAATTTTGTATTTTTAGTAGAGATGGTGTTTCATCATGTTGGTTAGGCTTGTCTTGAACTCCTAACATCAGGTGATCCACCTGCCTCTGCCTCCCAAAGTGCTGGGATTACAGGTGTGAGTCACTGCACCCGGCCATTATTATGTTTCTTATACAGATGGGGTCTTGAATTTCTGGGCTCAAGAGATCCTCACACCGCAGCCTCCCAAAGTGCTGGGATTACAGATGTGAGCCACCCTGCCTGGCATGAGGGTGCTATTTCTGATCTGAGTATGATGAGTAGTTCTCTTGGATTTTCTAGCTCTTTCTTGCGAAGCCTGGTGCCCACGCTTCTCCTGGTTGGAATTCTCTATGCTGCCAGGAGGGGCCTGATGGGAGCGGGGCACAGTGGACGAGGATGGGGCCTCTTCAGCGTTGGTGAGACAACAGCCAGGGTCTTAAAGAGCAACATCGATGTGCGGTTCGCAGACGTAGCTGGTTGCGAAGAAGCCAAATTGGAAATTACGGAATTTGTGAATTTCCTGAAGAATCCCAGGCAGTATCAGGACTTAGGAGCAAAAATTCCAAAGGTATTGGTTTTAGAAAACATAGTAGTATCCTGAGCTTCAAGTAAAAGCCAGAGATGGCTGTGGGTCACAGCTGCGTCTCACTCATGTTTTATTACTTTCTTAGTAATGACATGAAGCAGCAGGTGCAGCCTGCATGGACAGGCTTGGGACCAGATGTAGTGCCTCTTGGAAAGCCCACCACCCGGCCGGTGGCTAGTGTGTGCAGCCAGCCAGCCAGCGCATTGCGGGTGCTCTGGGTCAGGGTGGTGGTCCTGGCTTCTGGGCACCCAAGGCAAGTTTAGCTCTTGGTGCCATTTTGGGATCATGACTCTTTGGGGGGCCTGACAGAAGCCGTGGCGTTTTTTCCAAGAAATACTTGAATTCACAGAAACTGGATTCACAGACCCTTCAAGTCGTCTCTGGGCTTTGACCAGGCTGAGGACACCCAGATCCTGCCGGTGGCCTTGTCCACCCCCCTCCCAAGTCCCTCCCCATGGGGTGGTATTCACTGGGACGTTTGTTCCAAACAACAGATAATTCTTACACCAAGCACTGTGAACCTAGGTGAAGCCAGGAGGTCACAGACCTGTGTTCTACCTTGGTGAGCACGAGGCCGGGAAGCTGGTATGTATGATGGACGTGCAGAGCTGGGGCCTCCTGCTCGTGGTGGAGCTCCACTGGCAGCTGCCACTCACCTCTGCTCATAGGCGCTGCAGTGCACGGTTCTCTTTGCCTTTCAGAATATATATATATGTATATATTTTTTGAGACAGAGTCTTGTTCTGTTGCCCAGGCTGGAGTGCAGTGGTGCGATCTCGGCTCACTGCAACCTCCACCTCCTGGGTTCAAGTGATTCTCCTGCCTCGGCCTCCTGAGCGGTTGGGATTACAGGTACATGTCACCATGCCCGGCTAATTTTTGTGATTTTAGTAGAGATGGGGTTTCACCATGTTGGCCAGGATGGTCTTGATCTCCTGACCTCGGGTGACCTGCCTCAGCCTCCCAAAGTACTGGGATTACAGGTGTGAGCCACCGCACCCGTTTTTTGTTTGTTTTTAAATTTATGTCTATTACATTTTTTTTTCATATGCATATATTTGCTGGGGAAAATCTGTGTGATCAAGGGAGTGCGTGAGGCAGTCAGGTACCAGGGAAGGCCCCTCACGTGGTGTGTTGGTCCCTCTCTCCCAGTAGGCATGGGTTTTTGTTGCGAGAGGGGACTCTGTCAGCCGGTGTCACGTCACAGGCCCTGTGCTGTGCTGTGGATGTCGGGAAAGAGTTAGTGGGGTCAGGACCCATCTGGCTTTCCATTTCTCGGGTATGAAGTACAGTGATTTCCCAAAATCACCACTGCCCGTGGCATCCCCCTGTGAGAATCCATCATGAAGAGTGGCTGGTGTGTGGTCACCGTGGGCAAATTTCCTGGAGCACCTGGGTGGGATCGAGTGTGCCGTGGGCGAGTCTAGCCTCCTTCTGCCCTCCGGCATGTTCTCAGGTCAGCAGGGACGGCGCAGGACACTTGGTGTCATGCTGTGGTATGTTACGACTGTCCACAGTGGGCTGAGATGTGTCAGGCCCCACCCTGCCACGGAAGAGCGGTGCTGGCTTGTGGGCTCCACCACCGGCATTGGTTTGACTTTTGTGGCCCCTCTCACCTTTATGTCTTTTGTTTCCTTCTTAAACACTTAAGAAAAATCCCCAAAAGCCTTAGGATCCCTTTTGAGATAGTCAGATATTGGTCCCCAGCCTTGACTAGAAACAGCAATCCAGGTATGCCTTTTATATCTCCCAGTATTCAGGCATAATGACAGTCCATAAAAAGGAAACAGGTGCGATACAAGGGCGTGAACTGGTGAAGCCATAGTAGAAATAGGCAGAGAAAACAACCAGTAAACACGAACGTATCCTCAGTCTTAACAGCTGAAGAAACAGCTTGAGAATGAGGTGGTGTTTCTGTCCTTCAGGTCTGCAAGGTTCCAGAGCTGAACACATTCTCTGTGGCCAAGGATTTGGAGAGGCAGGCTGCTGTTTATTCCTTGTGGGAGTGTGAATTAGTATCACTGTTTTGGAGAGCAGTTTGACAGTAATCATTAAAATAAACATACAGGGCTGGGCGCCGTGGCTCACACCTATAATCCCTTTGGGAGGCAGTGGGTAGATTACGAGGTCAAGAGATTGAGACCATCCTGGCCAAGATGGTGAAACCCCGACTCTACTAAAAATATAAAAATTAGCTGGGTGTGGTGGTGCACACCTGTAGTCCCAGCTACTTGGGAGGCTGAGGCAGGAGAATCACTTGAACCCAGGAGGCGGAGGTTGCAGTGAGCCGAGATTGCACCACTGTACTTCAGCCTGGCAACAGATTGAGACTGTGTCTCAAAAAAAAAAAAATAAATAAATAAATAAGTAAGTAAATAAACATTCACAACCTTTGATCCAGCAAGTCTACCCCCAGATCTTTTCCTGCAGAAATAACAGACTCATCTGAGTACAGAACACGAAGGTTTTCATTTTCTTTATCATCTCTATAATGTTTGACCGTTTTTATGGTAAACATGCATTAATTTTAAAAGCAACAAAGATTGGCTTGGCACGGTGGCTCATGCCTGTAATCCCAGCACTTTGGGAGGCTGAGGCGGGTCACCTGAGGACAGGAGATCAAGACCATCCTGGCCAACATGGTGAACCTAGGAGGTGGATGTTGCAGTGAGCCTAGATCGTGCCACTGCACTCCAGCCTGGGCGAAAGAGCCAGACTCCATCTCAAAAAAAAAAAAAAAAAAAATCTCAGAATGGCCAGGTGCTGTGGCTCATGGCTGTAATCCCAGCACTTTGGGAGGCTAAGACAGGCAGCTTACCTGAGATTGGGAGTTCAAGACCAGCCTCACCAACATGCAGAAACCTCATCTCTACCAAAAATACAAAAGTTAGCCAGGCGTGGTGGCGCATGCCTGTAATCCTGGCTCCTTGGGAGGCTGAGGCAGGAGAATCACTTGAACCTGAGAGGTGGAAGTTGCTGTGAGCCGAGATCGTGCCATTGCACTCCAGCCTGGGCAACAAGAGTGAAACTCTGTCTCAGAAAAAAAAAATAAAAAGAAAAAATCTCAGGTTATAAGGGTATGCATTTGGTGGGATTCTTTTTTTTTTTTTTTTTTTTGAGACGGAGTTTCGCTCTTGTTACCCAGGCTGGAGTGCAATGGCGCGATGTTGGCTCACTGCAACCTCCGCCTCCTGGGTTCAAGCAATTCTCCTGCCTCAGCCTCCCGAGCAGCTGGGACTACAGGCACGTGCCACCATGCCCAGCTAATTTTTTGTATTTTTAGTAGAGACGGGGTTTCACCATGTTGACCAGGATGGTCTCGATCTCTTGACCTCGTGATCCACCCGCCTCGGCCTCCCAAAGTGCTGGGATTACA
>PVKV010030791.1:0-21846 GCA_004027835.1 Alouatta palliata
CCCCACCTCTCCCTCTAGCTCCCCCTCCCTCCCTGTCTGCTACTCAAACACTCCAAGCTGATTTTTACTTTTATTATTATTATTTTTTTGAGACGGTGTCTCTCTGTGTCACCCAGGCTGGAGTGCAGTGGCGCGATCTCGGCTCACTGCAACCTCTGGCTCCCAGGTTCAAGCGATTCTCCTGCCTCAGCCTCCCGAGTAGCTGGGACCACAGGTGCACACCACCACGTCGGCTAAATTTTGTATTTTTAGTAGAGGCGAAGTTTCAACATATTGGTCAGGCTGGTCTCGAACATCTGACCTCAAATGACCCACCTGCCTTGGCCTCTCGAAGTGCTGGGATTACAGGTGTGAGCCACCGCGCCCTGCCCAGATGAAGATTCTGATGGGGGTGGAGGAGTCACCCCTTGTACTCACTCCCAAGAGCCCCTAGGGTCAGACACCAGGCCTCCATCTCTCAATGTCTCTGTCTATTCTGACTCTCATCATCTTTGCTTTCCCTTCTCTGTCTCTCTGTCTCTCTCAGTGTCTCTCTTGTTTACTGTCTCTGTGTTTCAGTCTTGTTGTCTCTGTGCTTCTGTCTCTGTCTCCCCCGTCTCTGACTCTCTCGCTATCTCTCTTGGCCACCATCTCTCTGTCTCTCTGGGTCCCTGACTCTCTCACCATCTCTGCTTCCTGACCTGGCCTGGCCAGCTGGGGGACAGGGAGTGACAGACAGGCAGGGAGCCTGCTCCTTGTTTTCCCGCCCACGCTGGCAGGGAGCCCAGCCCGGCCAGGCCACTGTTCAGGAATCCTCCAGCCTCCTCGGTCCAGGCACCAGGCACAGCCACCGCCAGCCTCTCCTCCCAGCACATTCTGTCCCAAGCAAGGAGCACTAGGGGTGGGGTGGGGTGGGGGTGGGGGTGGGGCGGGAGGGCGACACATTCCTGCTGAGCTCCAGTTACAGGACAGACTGTCCTGGTGACCTCACCAGCACGGCCTCCTGAGGGCTCCCCGTCCTGCCCTGGGCTTAGTTAGAACTTCCTGGATGAGGCCAGAGCCCCTCTGCCAGCTTGTCCCCTCCCCACCTCAGGGCCTTTGTACCAGCTATGCCTTCCACCTGGCACTCTGTCTCCCTTCATCTCCCCAAGACCTCTTCTGCTGGCACATCTGAGACCTCACGTCACCTCCTCAGCATGTCCCCTCTGTCCCCAAGCCAGGGAACCCCTGAGTTCCCCTCCCACTGCCCCAGTGCATTTAGCTTTCTGGTCCTCCCCACCCTTCCTGGGGTTACATATGAACTTGTTTGTTGCCGTGGTGTCTATTACACTGAGACCCACTGTGTCCCGGTGGCCCAAACACACAGTAGGCGCTTCAGTGAGGATTTTTACAGTTGACGTCTTTTCCTGCCAAAGCTCAGCCTGCCCAGCCTCATCCACGTGGCTCCCCAGTTCCTGACCTACCCCACCCTGCCTCGTCCTGCCTCCGCCACCCTTGCACCCCAAGACACCGGGATTTTCCAAGGCCCCTGCCTTGACCCAGGGAGTTCTCTCCACCAGATGCACCTTTCTGATCGAAGGGTGCATTGAGGGGCAGGGCGGCTGGAGTTTGTATGCACCCTTTGAGCAAAGGGCTGGGTCTCTCTGTCGCTCCAGTCACAGGGCAGTCAGGATGTACACACATACGTGCAAACACACACACAGAGGGAAGCCCGTCAGCAACTCAGAAACCAGCCAGTGAACTCGGGCACAAGCAGCCAGGCACATGGTATTCACGGGGTGCTCACATGTGGAGTCCCTCAACACCTAGGGGGGGTGCGGTTATGGCCTGGATCCCACAGGAGGGTCCAGGCATGGGCTTTGAACCCACGCCAGGGTACACACAAACCCATCCAAATACATGCGTCTCTGCCCTCGTTTCCCCACCCGGGAGTCCCTCCCTCCACCTTGTTTTTGATGTTCAGGAAAGTCCCCAGAAAGCATCAGGCCCAGGCAGGGGGCCAGGAGGAAATGGTGACTCAGCCGGCGGCCATCAGTGCCTGCCACGCTGTGCTGGATGGCCTGATCTGGACTGGGCGGCCCGATCTGGGATGAGCGTGTGGGGGTGGGGTAAAAGGACCCAGCTCAAGAACAGTTAGGAAGGGGAGGGACCCCTGCACTTTCACACTTCAACCCTGCTGGGCCTGATGGACAAGTGGGGAAACTGACGCACAGGGAACAAGTGACTTGCCCAAGACCCCCCAGCCAAGATGGGACAGGCCAAGGGATCCTTAAGTCCTTAGCACAGGGGTTTTGGACAGTCTCTACCTGCCCTACTTTTTTTTTTTTTTTTTTTCAATTGTGAGACAGAGTCTCACTCTGCCTATCAGGCTGGAGTGCAGTGGCGGGATCTCAGCTCACTGCAATCTCTGCCTCCCGGGTTCAAGCGATTCTCCTGGCTTAGCCTTCCAACTAGCTGGGATTACAGGCGCCTGCCCCCACGCCCTGCTAATTTTTTTTTTTTTTTTTCTTTGAGAGGGAGTCTCACTCTGTTGCCCAGACTGGAGTCCAGTGGCACGATCTTCACTCACTGCAACCTCCGCCTCCCAAATCGTTCAATAGATCCTCCTGCCTCTGGCCCCCTAGTAGCTGGGATTACAGGCACACGCCACCATGCCTGGCTTATTTTTGTATTTTCAGCAGAGAAGGGGTTTCACCATGTTGGCCAGGCTGGTCTTGAACTACTGACCTCAGGTGATCCACCCGCCTCGGCCTCTCAAAGTGCTGGGATTACAGGTGTGAGTCACCGTGCCTCGCTGTGGTTTTTGTATTTTCAGCAGAGACGGGGTTTCGCCATGTTGGCCAGGCTGGTCTGGAACTGCTGGCCTCAGGTAATCTGCCCGCCTTGGCCTCCCAATGTGCTGGGATTAGGGGCGTGAGCCATGGTGCCCCGCCCCCTGCCTCAGGTAGAGCCAGGTACACTTTCTGGGTCCCTGTGTGGTCATGTGACCGGGCCTGGCCAATTAGAGCCTTTTGTTATCACAGACACAGGGATTGGTTCAGGGGTTGGTACGTGATTCTGGCTGGGCCAATCACACTACAAGTTTGGAGACTTCCTGGAAGAATACCAGGAAGTAAGGAAGACCATTTTGGACCCATGATGGCAACAGTGGATCAGAGAGTCCCAAAGACGCTGGAGCAGAGCAGGACTCACACAATCCCAGATCCCTGTGGACTCAAGGTGGGGCCAGAGGGAAGGCTGGGGGCTGGAGGGTCCTGAGAGGCCTTGCAGAAAGAGAGGGCATTGGAGTTGGGGCTTTGATGGGTGAAGAGGAGTTCACCAGGGAACTAGGGAAAGGCATTCCAGGCAAAGGAATGTGTGACCGTGGGCAAATGACAGCACCCCTCTGAGCCTCAGTTTCCTCATCTGGAGTTTGACTTCATTGTACATCAAGGTCAGGACTGGGCACAGAGTGGGTGCAGCGTCTGTGGGGCTGCATGGGGTCGCTGAGGCAGCGGGTGAGGGGTAGGCTCATCCGGAACATGCCGTCAGCAGTTCCCAGCCTCTTTGAAAACAGGAAACCGGCTCTCGAGGGAGCCCCCAGCTGCGCTTCCTGAGTCTCCGCGTGACGCGCGCGTGCTCGGGCGGTGTAGGCAGGCACACGTGTTTGTGTGTTTGCAGGCGGCCTGGAATATCGGTGGAGCCGGCTGTGTGCGCGTGTGTGCGCGTGTGTGCGTGTCAGGCCGCCCGTGGAGTTGCCGGAGGCCTGTGCACACACTCCCGTTACCTGTGCTCAGATGTGGATCTGTGCATCTCAGCCGATGTGGGAAGCAGACGGTCCGTTGGTTGGAGCCCTTTGGAGTCTGGGTCTAAGAGTTAAGCCTATGTGTCCGTCCGCAGCGGCGACTGCTGTGTGCTGGGACTGACTTGAGCCTGTCTGGTGGCCCCAAGGCCTCCGAAACCCAGATCAGCCCTGATTCCGCTGCTGATGTTGGCTTCATTTATTTATTTATTTTGAGACAGGTTCTTGATCCGTTGTCCAGGCTGGAGGGCACTGGTGCCCCGACAGCTCATGGCAGCCTTGCCCTCCCGGGCTCAAGCTGTCCTTCCACCTGATCCTCCTGAGGAGCTGGGACTACGGAGGCACACCACCACAGCCAGCTAATTTTTGTATTTTTCGTAAACGTGGGATCTTGCTATGTTGCCCAGGCTGGTCTCAAACTCCTGAGCTCAAATGATCCTCCCGTCTCAGGCTCCCAAACTGCTGGGATTACAAACATGAGCAGCAGCCACTTTAAAAACAGAAAAACGGAGTCTCACTCTGCTGCCCAGGCTGGAGTGCAGTGGTATGATCTCAGCTCCCTGCAGCCTCGACCTCCCAGGCTCAAGCAATCCTCCTGCTTCAGCCTCCCAACCATCCGAGACTGCAGACAGAAGCCACCATGCCCAGCTAGCTTTTTGTTGTTGTTTTTGAAGATGGAGTCTTTCTCTGTCGCCCAGGCTGGAGTGCAGTGGCAAGATCTTAGCTCACTGTGACCTTTGTCTCCCAGGTTCAAGTGATTCTCCTGCCTCAGCCTCCCGAGTAGCTGGGATTACAAGCGCGCACCACCACACCCGGCTGATTTTTTGTATTTTTGGTAGAGACAGGGTTTCACCATGTTGGCCAAGCTGGTCTCGAACTCCTGACCTCAAGTGATCGACCTGCCTGGGACTCCCAAAGTGCTGGAATGACGGGCGTGAGCCACCGCGCCCCGCCCCTTTCACCTCTTTCACAAAAGCTGCCCCATTTTCTCTCCCAGTTCTTTTCACTTCCTTTCTTTGCATTTCTCACAGTTTGTAATTACGAGGCATTGACAGTTTCATGGACTGTCTTCCACCTCCCCTCTGTACTGGGAGCTCCAAGAAGGTGGATCACAGCATGCAGTAGCTGCTCAATAAATTTACTGGCCGGACATGGTGGCTTATGCCTGTATAAAGCACTCTGGGAGGCTGACATGGGAGGATCGCTTGAGGCCAGGAGTTTAAGACCAGCCTGAGCAATATGGTAAAGCCCTATCTCTACTAATAATAAAATAAAAGCCCAGCATGGTGGCACACATCTGTAGTCCTAGCTACTGGGGAGACTGAGGTGGGAGGATCGCTTGAACCCAGGAGGTTGGGGCTGCAGGGAGCCGTGATTGAACCCCTGCACTCCAGCAGAACTGGATCCTGTCTCTAAAGAAAGAATATAGGCCGGGCGCGGTGGCTCACGCCTGTAATCCCAGCACTTTGGGAGGCCGAGGCGGGTGGATCACGAGGTCAAGAGATCGAGACCATCCTGGTCAACATGGTGAAACCCCGTCTCTACTAAAAATACAAAAATTAGCTGGGCATGGTGGCACGTGCCTGTAGTCCCAGCTACGCGGGAGACTGAGGCAGGAGAATTGCTTGAACCCAGGAGGCGGAGGTTGCGGTGAGCCGAGATCGCGCCATTGCACTCCAGCCTGGGTAACAAGAGCGAAACTCCGTCTCAAAAAAAAAAAAAAAAGAAAAGAAAAGAAAGAATATAAAAATAAACGCACTGTGATAAATGAGAGCACAGAGTCTGCACAAGATGCAGGGAGCCAGGAATGGGGAGGCGGAAGACAAGGACCCACCCTCAGTAACTGCTCAATTAACATCTGACGGAGACCGGGCGCAGTAGCTCACGCCTGTAATCACAGCACTTTTGGAGGCTGAGGCGGGCAGATCACCTGAGGTTGGGAGTTCAAGATCAGCCTGACTAACAGGGAGAAACCCTGTCTCTACTAAAAACACAAAAATTAGCTGGGCATGGTGGCGCATGCCTGTAATCCCAGCTACTTGGGAGGCTGAGGCAGGAGAATTCCTTGAACTCGGGAGGTGGAGGTTGCAGTGAGCCAAGATTACGCCATTGCACTCCAGCCTGGGCAAGAGCAAAACTCAGTCTCAAAAAAAAAAAAAAAAAACCTGATGGATTAATGAAGCTGCAAAATGAGACCCTGACCCACTGGGCCTGGCCTCCTAAAGAGGGGTCTTCGGGCCTCATCCCTAGCCTCCTGGCCCCAGACTACACCGTGTGAGCAGCCTCTGGACCTCGCTTGCCAGGGAGGAGCAGGAGCCCCTGCTCAGTTACTTGCACACCGGCTTCTCCCCCAAAGTCCTAACATCACAATTTCAAGTGCCCTTTCCTTCCACACTCCAAGCCTGGAAAGGTCTTTGTTTTGGCCACCTCAGCCCATTGCATAGAAGGAATTCCAAAGTTAGAAGGGATCCCGTCCCTGTGTCCAGGTTGAGCATGTCCCTCCTCCGCTCACACGCGCTCCATGGCTCTGTTACCCTCAGGACAAAGTCCAGCTCCTCAGCTCCGCTGTTGCAGCCCTGCCTGAGTGTGGCGAGATCTTTTTTCCTTTGTCTGATTCTCGGTCACTCTTTGGGTCTCATCTGGGTTATGTTTCCCTGTACTGACCCCTGACATAATCCCAGGACACACTAAGTGCTGTCAGAAACCAAATGTTTGTTGCATTAATCGTGTCAGAACATCAGGCTGAAGATGACTTGTTTTGTTGTTGAGACAGTATCTGGCTCTTTCGCCCAGACTGGAGTAAAGTGGTGCAATCGGGGCTCACTGCAGCCTCAAGCCTCTGTACTCAAGCAATCCCCCCACCTCAGCTTCCCGAGTAGCTGGGACTACAGGCGCCCAGCACCACGCCTATCTAAGTTTTTTGCTTTTGGTTTTTTGTTTTAAATTTTTCATAGAGACAGGTCTCACCGTGTTGACCAGCTTGGTCTCGAACTCCTGGACTCAAGCAATCCTCCAGCCTCCGCCTCCCGAAGTTCTGGATAACAAGGCATGAGCCACCACGCCCATCAGAATAGGACTTTTACAAAGTAAAGAGACTCACAGTTTGTATCACATGTGAACACCGTGGACCATTGACTATTACCAGGGCATTAAATTCAATACAAAGAACAGTGGCTGCCCGAGCGCTTAGATCAGGAATTGGCAAACATTTTCTATGAAGAGCCAGATAGGAAATATTTGAAGCTTTGCAGGCTACACAGTTTCCTTTGCAATTATTACTCTACCCTGCTGCTATTTAAAAGCATTCATATACAGTACACAAATAAGCAGCTTTGTTCATGGACACTGAAGTGTGAATTTCATGTAATTTTCACATGTCATGAAATAGTTTTCCTGGCCGGGTGTGGTGGCTCACGCCTGTAATCCAAGCACTTTGGAGGCCAAGGCGGGTGGATCACCTGAGGTTGGGAGTTCAAGACCAGCCTGACCAACATGGTGAAACCCCATCTTTATTTAAAAAAAAAAAATAGTTTTCCTTCGGTAGTTTTTCAGTCATTTTAAAATGTAGGCCAGGCATGGTGGTTCTCACCTGTAATCCCAGTGCTTGGGGAAGCTGAGGTGGGAGGACCATTTGAGGCCATGAGTTCAAGACCAGCCTGGGCAGCACAGGGAGACCCCCATCCTTACACAAAAACTTTAAAAATAGCTGAGCATGGTGTGTCATGCCTGTAGTCACAGCTATTCAGGAGGCTGAGGTGGGAGGATTGCTCAAACCTGGGAGTTCAAAGCTGCAGTGAGCTGTGATCTCACCACTGCACTCCAGCTTTGGTGACAGAGTGAGATCTTGTCTCTAAAAAAAGGAGCCGTGGCCAGGCTCAGAGACTGGCCTGGCCAACATGGTGAAACCCTCGTCTCTACTAAAAATACAATAATTAGCTGGGTATGGTCCCAGCTACTTAGGAGGCTGAGGCAGGAGAATCGCTTGAACCGGGGAGGCAGAGGTTGCAGTGAGCCAAGATCACACCACTGCACTCCAGCCTGGGCGAGAGAGTAAGACTCCGTCTCAAAACAAAAAAAAAAAAAGGGAAAAAATAGTGAATACTGTTTTGGGGTCATGGTTAAAGCTAAAGTTTGCCAACCCCTGACGGGTCGTAAGTGTCACCACTTGTGTTTACACAGTATCAGAACTTTGTTTAAAGTTACCAGCTGATAAAATATGAGGACGGGTTTATGGCTAACAGGGTTTGATCTCTGACAAGTACAAAGTATCAGGATTAGTCTTTTTTTTACAAAGTATCAGAACACAGCAAGTGCTGATGGCTGATCAGGTGACAGGACCTGGGTTTAAGTCCGGCCCTTCCTCGGGGTCTTGGCACCGCGCCAACCACCAGCTACTGTCCACTCTCAGGACACTGTTTACCAAGTATCGAGTGACAGGCCGATGGCGAAGTATCGGGTCACAGAGAAGTCACACCGCGAGTTGGGCACTGTGACAATGTCTCTAGATGCCAGCTGTTTACAGTGACAGGAGACCGGCTGTTTACAGGGGATGAGTCAGCCCTACTTCCAGACACCCGAGTCCAGATGGCGGCTGGGATCGGCCCCTGTCCAGGTGTTTACAGGGTACTGAGGTCGGGGCAAGCTGGGCTTCTCTCCCACAGCCACCTCTAGCCAGGGTGGGGAATGAGGCAAGCCTGAAGGCTCTAGGACCCATGATCCTGGTTATAGTCTCCTTCTGCTCACCCCTCGCTGTGCTGCCTGCGGCACATCACTTAACCTCTCTGGGCTTCTGCCTCCTCATCTGTAAAATGGGGATGATGATGAAGCTAGGTTGCCAGATAAAATATAGGCTATTCAGTTAGATGTGAAGTTCAGATCAACATTGAATTTGGTTCTAGTATAAGTATATCCTATGCACCATTTGGGATATACTTATACTAAAAAAAAAAAAATTATTGGTTGTTGCTGTGTTTTGAAGGGTCCCCCAAAGTTTATATATTTGAAACTTAATCCTCAAAGCATTGAGAGGTGGGACTTTTAAGAGGTGATTCGATCACTGAAGTGGGTTCGTTATCGTGGAAGTGGATTTGTTGTAAAAGTGAGATTGGAGGCCGGGCACAGTGGCTCACACCTGTAATCCCAGCAGTTTGGGAGGCTAAGGCAGGTGGATCACTTGAGGTCAGGAGTTCGAGACCAGCTTGGCCAACATGGTGAAACCCCATCTCTACTAAAAATACAAAATCGGCTGGGTGCAGTGGCACACACCTGTAATCCCAGCTACTCGGGAGGCTGAGGCAGGAGAATTACTTGAACCCAGGAGGCAGTGAACCAAGAGAGCGCCATTGTATTCTAGCTTGAGGAACAGAGGGAGACTCTGGTCTCAAAAAAAAAAAGAAAGAAAATGAGATTGGAGGCCGGGCACGGTGGCTCACGTCTGTAATCCCAGCACTTTGGCAGGCCAAGGCGGGCAGATCATCTGAGGTCAGGAGTTCAAGACCAGCCTGGCCAAGATGGTGGCCAAATCCCATCTCTACTAATGATACAAAAATTAGCCAGGCGTGATGGCGCATGACTTTAATCCCAATTACTCAGGAGGCTGAGGTGGGAGAATTGTCTGAGCCCTGGAGACAGAGGTTGCAGTGAGCCGAGATCATGCCACTGCACTCTAGCCTGGGTGACAAGATGAAACTCTGTCTCAAAAAAAAAAAAGGAGATTGGGCTGGACACAGTGGCTCACACCAGTAACCCCAGTGCAGGGCAGGAAGACTGCATGAGCCCAGGGGTTGGAGAACAGCTTCGGCAACAGAGTGAGATTCTGTCTCAACAAAAAATTTACAAATTAGCCCAGTGTAGTGGTATGCACCTGCAGTCCCAGCTACTCAGGAGGCTGTTTCAGAGACATATACATGTCTCTAAAATATATATATAATATATACGCATATGTGTATACATTATATTTACATGCATATGTGTATATATCTCTAAAATTAAATTAATATATATTAATTTAATATATTAATATATATTTATATATATATATATATATATATTTTTTTTTTTTTGAGATGGAGTTTCGCTCTTGTTACCCAGGCTGGAGTGCAATGGCGCGATCTCGGCTCACCGCTACCTCCACCTCCTGGGTTCAAGCAATTCTCCTGCCTCAGCCTCCCGAGTAGCTGGGACTACAGGCACGTGCCACCATGCCCAGCTAATTTTTGTATTTTTAGTAGAGACGGGGTTTCACCATGTTGACCAGGATGATCTCGATCTCTTGACCTCGTGATCCACCCGCCTCGGCCTCCCAAAGTGCTGGGATTACAGACGTGAGCCACCGCGCCCGGCATATTTATATATTAAATGTATATATTTATAACATATATGCATATGCATATAATATATATTTTAGAGACATGTATATGTTATATTTATAATATATATGCATATGCGTGTATATTTTATATTTATAATATATACATGTATTGTGAGACCCCGTCTCTACAAAAAGGAACAAAATTAGCTGGGCATGGTAGTGTGGGCCTGTGGTCCCAGCTACTCAAGAGGCTGAGGCGGGAGGATTGCTTGAGCCCAGGAGGAAGTGAAGACTGCCGTGAGCTGAGCGCCACTGCACTCCAGCCTGGGCAACAGAGTATTAATCTGTCTTTACTTTTTCTTTTTTCTTTTTTTTTTTTAAGACGGGGTTTCACCATGTTGGTCAGGCAGGTCTTGAACTCCTGACATCAGGTGATCCGCCCGCCTTGGCCTCCAAAGTGCTTGGATTACAGGCGTGAGCCACCACGTCCGGCCCTGTCTTTACTTCTTTTTTGAGACAGGATCTCATTCTGTCACCCAGGCTGGAGAGCAGTGGTACGATCTCAGCTCACTGCAACCTCCACCTCCTGGGTTCAGGCGATTCTCCTGCCTCAGCCTCCTGAGTAGCTGGGAATACAGGTGTACACCACCACGCCAGGCTAATTTTTGTATTTGCAGTAGAGACGGGTTTCACCATGTTGGCCAGGCTGGTCTTGAACCCCTGACCTCAGGTGATCCGCCTACCTCAGCCTCCCAAAGTGCTGGGATTACTGGCATGAGCCACCGCGCCCAGCAAATTTTTTTAAATGTAAAAATAAATAAAAATTTAAAAGAAAAGGCTGTTTGTGGCTTCCCTTGCTCTCTGACGTCCCTCTTACCACGTGATGCCTGTACCACATCATAACACAGCAAGGAGGTGCTTGCCAGATATGGCCTAACCTTGGACTTCCCAGTCTCCAGAACCACAAGCCAAATCAACTTCATTGTTTATCCATTACCCTTCTGTGGCATTCTGTTATTGCAAAGCAGAAAGCAGATAAGACAGCTGTTTTTCTGAAATTCAAAGTTAACAGGGGCCTGGATGTGTGTTTGCTAAACCTGGTCCCCCTGTGATGAAGCCTCCTCATTACACACACACACAAATCTTAGAAATTAAAAAATTAGCCAGGCATGATGGTGCATGCCTGTAGTCCCAGACTAGGGAGGCTGAGGCAGGAGAATCACTTCAGCACAGGAGGTCAAGGCTGCAGTAAGCCACAATCGCACCACTGTATTCCAGCCTGGATGACAGAACAAAACCTTGTCTCTCTCTCTCTTTTTTTTTTGAGACAGACTCACTCTTTGTCGCCCAGGCTGCTGTGTATTAGTGCAATCTCGGCTCACTGCAACCTTTGCCTCCTGGGTTCAAGAGATTCTCCTGCCGTAGCCTCCCAAGTGACTGCAATTATAGGCACACACCACCACACCTGGCTCATTTTTGTATTTGTAGCGGAGACGGGGTTTCACCATGTTGGGCAGGCTGGTCTTGAACTTCTGACCCCTAATGATCTACCCACCTCAGCCTCCCAAAGTGCTGAGATTACAGGCATGAGCCACCACACCTGGCTAAGACCTTTATAAAATGTAGACAAGACCTACCAAAGGGAGACACTTATTGCCAGGACCCTGTCCCCATTGGTTCAAATGAATGAATTCAAACGAACGAATTGTAGGGTCCACCCAGGAGGACTTCCTGGTGGAGGTGATCCCTGACTGAGTGTTGAAGGCAGAGGTTTGTAGCTGCAAGCAGGAGACAGAGCATCCCAGGCAGAGGGCACAGCACGTGTAAAGGCCCTGGCTGGGAGGCACTGTGACGATTCCAGGGGCTGTCTTTGTGCCACCTCCAGCTCTCTTCACCATTTGCCAACTCACAGTTGATAAGGCTGAAGATAAGTTTGGGACGGCCTGGGTTGCCCGGCAGGTTAGGCAGATGTGGCCTCGTACCTGCCCACTCTGGGGAAAGGACGCAAGGTCCCGGGGGGGAAGCAGGATGATCAGTGAGGCTGCAGAAGCAGGCACCACCTCTGCCCTGGAACTTCCCGAGCTGCTGGCCTGGTGGATCCTCCTCTTCCACATGGCAGAGCTAGAAGAACGAGACTTGGCCTTGGGCTGTTGGGCGGGGGCGGGGGAGCAGAGAGCAGAGTTTCGGGTCACCTGGCTGAGCCCACTCAGGACCAAGAACCTCGGCTGGGATGACAGTCACCACCACAAAAGCCCCACCAGGCTGGCTCTATAAACATCCCCATTTTACAGACAGGAAAACAGAGGTCCAGAGGGGCAAAACTGCTTGCTAAGGTCTCACGGTGAGCCATGAACACCACCTTTTTTCCCCTTTTATCCTTATTATTAGTATTGTTATTATTTGTGAGACAGCGTCTCTCTCTGTCGCCCAGGCTAAGGACACAGTCTTGGCTCGCTGCAACTTCCGCCTCCTGGATTCAAGTGATTCTTCTGCCTCAGCCTCCTAAGTAGCTGAGACTACAGGCATGCGCCACCATGCCTGGCTAATTTTCGTATTTTTAGTAGGGACAGGGTTTCACCATGTTGGGCAGGCCAGTCTGGAACTCCCGGCCTCGAGTGATCAGCCTGCCTCAGCCTCCCAAAGTCGTTCTGGGCTTAGAGGTGTGAGCCACTGCCCCTGGCCTTCGCCTTGGTCTCTTTTATCTTTTTTTTTTTTTTTTTTTTTTTTAACAGTAGTGAGATCACAGCTCACTGCAACCTGGACTTCCCAGGTGCAAATGATCCTCTCGCCTCAGCCTCTCAAGTAGCTGGGACTGTAGATGCATGCCACTGTGCAAAGCTACTGAGTTTTTTTTTTGGTTGTTTTTGTTTTTGTTTTAAGAGATGGGGTCAGGCCGGGTGCAGTGGTTCACGCCTGTAATCCCAGCACTTTGGGAGGCCAAGGCGGGCGGATCACAAGGTCAAGAGATCGAGACCATCCTGGTCAACATGGTGAAACCCCGTCTCTACTAAAAATACAAAAATTAGCTGGGCATGGTGGCACGTGCCTGTGGTCCCAGCTACTCGGGAGGCTGAGGCAGGAGAATTGCTTGAACCCAGGAGGCGGAGATTGCAGTGAGCCGGGATTGCGCCACTGCACTCCAGCCTGGCGTCTGGCAACAGAACGAGACTTTGTCTCAAAAAAAAAAAAGAGATGGGGTCTTGCCATGTTGCCCAGGCTGGTCTCAAACTCCTGGCCTCAAGCGATTCTCCTGCCTCAGCTTCCCAAAGTGTTGGGATTACAAGCGTGAGCCTGGGCTTATCCTCATTTCTGAGGTGAGAAGGCGGGGAGGTTCAGGATCCAGGGCCAGATTTGAGCCCACTGGGTCATTTGCCTCTAGCCTCAGAAGCACTGGCCATGAAATGGGACTCTGGACAGCTGCAGGCGGCCAAGAGCCAACCTTGCATCTCAGGCTGCTGGGCCCCTCTGAGCTCAGCCCAGGGGGCTTGTTGTGGGAAGGCCCCCCACTTTTATTTATCCCCCACCCCATTGTAAATGTAACTTTCTGAAACTCACTATTATCCCCATAAGGAAAAATGTGCTTGGCCAGGTGAGGTGGCTCACACCTGTAATCCCAGCACTTTGGGGGCTTGAAGCAGGCGGATCACTTGAGGTCAGGAGTTCGAGACCAGCCTGGGAAACATGGTGAAACCCCATCTCTACTGAAAATACCAAAATCAGCCAGACGTAGTGGCACGTGCCTGTAATCTCAGCTACTCGGGAGACTGAGGTGGGAGAATCCCTTGAACCTGGGAGGAGGAGGTTGCAGTGAACCAAGATTACGTCATTGCACTCCAGCCTGGGTGACAGAAAGAGACCCGTCTCAAAAAAACCAAACAAAAGTCATTCAACTATACTTTCTTGGCTATAAGTTACACCTTAATAAACTTAACTCAAAATTTATATGTATAATATTTTATTTTGAGAAGATGAGAAAGAAAAAAGTAACATAAGAATAAAATCCAGGCCAGGCACGGTGGCTCACGCCTGTCATCCCAACACTTTGGGAGGCCGAGGCAGGCGGATCATGAGGTCAAGAGATTGAGACCATCCTGGCTAACATGGTGAAATCCCGTCTCTACTAAAAACACAAAAAGAAATAGCCGGGCGTGGTGGCACGCACCTGTGGTCCCAGCTACTTGGGAGGCTGAGGCGGAAGAATCACTTGAACCCAGGAGGCGGAGGTTGCAGTAAGCCAGGATTGTGCCACTGTACTCCAGCCTGGTGACAAAGCGAGACTCCGTCTAAAAAAAAAAAAAAAAATTAGCTGGGTGTGGTGGTGGATGCCTGTCATACCAGCTACTCGTGGGGCTGAGGCAGGAGAATCGCTTGAACCCAGGAGGCGGAGGTTGCGGTGAGCCGAGATTGAGCCATTGCACTCCAGCCTGGGCAACAGAGCGAAACTCTGTCTCAAAAAAGAAAGAAAAGAAGTCCAAATGCTTTGTACAAAGCCTTCTGTTTTGGAAAATTCATGCTATGAGTTGCAGCTCTGGGATGATGAAAAGTGGTCTCTTGCGACATACCCTAGCTATCCGGATATGTCTGCACGTGTTCTTTCTCTCGCTTCCAAATAAAACACACGTGTGTTTTAAGTTCTAAATATTAACTGGCTATATACAAAGCATTCGTGAAACATATGTGAGCATACCATTAGAGAAACAGAAAAAAAAGGAGAAAGCAGTCAATTTATTTATTTATTATAGAGACAGGGTCTGTCACCCAGGCTGGAGGGCAGTGGTGCAGTCACGGCTCACTGCAGCCTTGACTTCCTGGCCTCAAGCAATCCTCCTGCCTCAGCCTCCCAAAGTCCCAAAGTGCTGGGATTACAGGCATGAGCCACCACGACCAAGCCTTAAAGCAGTCAGTTTAGAAGTGGCAATAGCGTGGCGATTCAAAAAAAAAAAAAAAGAGAGAGATTAATGATGCAAGATGGATGTCCAGGACCCACCTGCTGGGGCCACAGTGGCTTAACTCCACTGGCTGTAGGGTCACGGAGGTCATGGCAAATACAGCAGTGAAATTCCCCCACCAGGAGGGGGCCCGGGCCATGGGTGAGGAGTTGATTCATGAGCACCGGCATGGACCAACTTACAGAATTGCCTGGGCCCAGCTGTCCCACAGTTATTGCCAAGGCATATCCTCCACATCCATGTGCAGGGGCCCCCGCTACTGTCCTGATCATCCATGGCCCAGGGAATAATGGAGAAGATAATGCCTGCTCTGTGTTGACACCCTAAACATTTTGGTCACCAGTCAATCACCTCTGACCCCAGAAGACCCAACGAGCCACTCTACACTATGCTGGTGACCCATTGTCAGGAAAGGGGCATTCTTTTTTTTTTTTTTTTTGAGACAGAGTCTCACTCCATCGCCCAGGCTGAAGTGCAGTGGCACAGTCTTGGCTCACTGCAACCTCCACCTCTCGGATTCAGGCGATTCTCCTGCCTCAGCCTCCCTAGTAGCAGGGACTACAGATGCGTGCTGCCACGTCTGGCTAATTTTTGTATTTTTGGTAGAGATGAGGTTTCACCATTTTAGTCAGGCTGGTCTCGAACTCCTGACCTTGTGATCTCCCCACCTCAGCCTCCCAAAGGGCTGGGATTACAGGCGTGAGCCACTGTACCTGGTAGGAGCATTCTTTTGCTTGGTGAAATGCCCCCAGAGCCCACGCTGATCAATGAGCTGTATAGACTGGGGGTGGATGCCATCCTTGGCTTCAGCTTCAAGGGCAATGTTTGAAAGCCATTCTGTAACATTCTGAGTGTCCTGAATGGACTCACCGTGCCACTGCCAACATTGGCATTCCCTTGGGATGGGACATGGAAAAGGAAAACTCCAGAGAAATCCAGCCAGACTTGCTTCTCTTCTTGATAGTACCCAAAAAGTCTGCAACCTACTTTACAGATTGCTACCTCTACTTGGGGGGTTGTTGACTGCCACCTGCTTCAGAAAACAAGTACCAGCTAAAACCTGCCATTGTACCTCACACTGAATATGTCTAATCATCTGCAGTGAGGGAAGGTGGATGGACATTCTCCCCAGTAAAGACTTAGTGTTGGCTGGGCACAGTGGCTCACACCTGTAATCCCAGCAGTTTGGGAGGCCAAGGTGGGTGGATCACCTGAGGTCAGGAGTTCAAGACCAGCCTGACCAACATGGTGAAACCATCTCTACTAAAAATACAAAAATTAGCCAGGCGTGATAGTGTGCACCTGTAATCCCAGCTACTCAGGACACTGAGGCAGGAGAATCGCTTAAGCTGAGATCATGCCACTGGACTCTCGCCTGGGCAACAGAATGAGACTCCATCTCAAAAAAAAAAAAAGACTTAGTGTCTCTGTCTCCCAGAAAACACACCACACACACACAACACAGAGAGAGACTAATGAGGCTAAAGAGATGGTGGGCATACCATGTTCATGGACAGGAAGGTTGAGGCTCATAAAGATGCTGATTAGCTGATTTAATTGTCCCAACCCACCAGAAGGAACCAATCTTGCAGATATGCTGATTTCAGACTTCTAGCTTCCAAAGCTGTGAGAGAAAGAACAAATAAATTTCTCTCTCTGTAGTTTCAATACAATCCCAATTAAAGTCATGACAGAGCTTTCCCTGTAACTCAATATGGTGTGTGAAACATTCAGTTGGGGCAGCAGAGGGTTGCAAATAGTTGGGACATTACTGCAGAAGAACAGGGCGGTCCTACCTGTCATACCAGATATTGGGACCCATGACAAAGCCTGTAATTAAGTCAGCAAAATACTGGCACAGAAAGAAGCACATTGATCAATGGATTCAGATTAAATGCTCACAGACAGCCCTATGCAGGTCAGGATTTTTGCTCCAGAAGGAGAGAGTCTGTCCCAGCAGTGGGGAGAGGAGGCTAGCCCATAAAAGGATCTGGGAAATGGGAGACCTTGTTGAAAACAATATTGCTTCTTTACTTTACACTAACAAAACTCCACGTGGGTTATGGAGTTACAGACCAAAATATAACAAAATTAACCTTTTTATTTTGTTTTATTCTTATTTATTTGTTTTTTAGAGACAGGGTCTCGCTATGTTGCCCAGGCTGGAGTGCAGTGGCTGTTCACAGGCGTGATCCCACTACTGATCAGCACGGGAGTTTTGACCCGCTCTGTTTCCAGCCTGGGCTGGTTCATCCCTCCTTTTGCAACCTGGTGGTTCCCCACTCCCGGGAGGTCACCATATTGATGCCGAACATGGTGCGGACACCCGATCGGCATAGCACACTGCAGCCCAGAACTCCTGGGCTCAAGCGATCCTCCCACCTCAGCCTCCCGAGCAGCTGGGACTACAGGCACCGCCCCCAGTTTGTTTTGTTTTTTGAGACAGGGTCTTGCTTTATCACCCAGGCTGGAGTACAGTGGTGTGATCAGAGCTCACTGTAGCCTCAAACTTACAGGCGCACATTACCATGCCTGACTATTCTTTTTTAATTTTTTTGTAGAGACAGGGTCTTGCTATGTGGCACAGGCTGGTCTTGAATGCCTGGGTTCAAGTGATTCTTCTGCCTCAGCCTCCCAAAGTGCTGGGATTACAGACATGAGTCGTGCCCGGTCCGAAAGAAACTGTTAATGTCTTGGCAGAAAATATAGGTGAACTTGAGGGCAAGGCTTGGTGGCTCATACCTGTAATCCCAACTTTTTTTTTTTTTTTTTGAGACAGAGTCTCACTCTGTCACCAGGCACCAGGCTGGAGTGCAGTGGCGCGACCTTGGCTCACTGCAACCTCCACTGCCCAGGTTCAAGCAATTCTCCTGCCTCAGCCTCCCGAGTAGCTGGGACTATAGGCACGTGCCACCATGCCCAACTGATTTTTTTGTATTTTTAGTAGAGACGGGGTTTCACCATGTTGACCAAGATGGTCTGAATCTCTTGACCTCGTGATCCGCCCGCCTCGGCCTCCCAAAGTGCTGGGATTACAGGCGTGAGCCACCGCACCCAACCAATCCCAACATTTTGAGAGGCCAAGAGGGGAGGATCATTTGAGCCTTGGCGTTCGAGACCAGCCTGAGCAAGCAACATAGGGAGACTCCACCTCTACAAAATAAAATTTAAAATTAGCTGAGCGTGGTGGTGCATGCCTATAGTCCCAGCTACTGGGGAGGCTGAGGTGGAAGGACTGCTTGAGCTTGGGAAGTTGAGGCTGCAGTCAGCCATGATCACACCACTCTACTCCAGCCTGGGCAATAAAGTGAGACCCTGACTCAAAGAAAAAAAAAAAGAGAGAGAGAAAAGAAAACACTGGTTGGTGAATTTGGGTAAGAAAAGACTCCAAATAAGAGCCAATAGGCATTGTCTATAGATTAAAAAAAATTAGTTAGTTTGCATATTTTTTTTTTTGAGAGGGAGTCTCACACTGTTGCCCAGGCTGGAGTGCAGCAGCACAATCTCAGCTCACTGCAACCTCTGCCTCCCGGGTTCAGGCGATTCTCCTGCCTCAGCCTCCTGAGCAGCTGGGATTACAGGGCACACCACCACACCCGGCTAATTTTTTGTACTTTTAATAGAGATGGGGTTTCACTATGTTGGTCAGACTGGTCTCAAACTCCTGATCTCATGATTTTCCTGCCTCGGCCTCCCACAGTGCTGGGATTACAGGCATGAGCCACCGTGCTTGGCCCAATTTGCATACATTAAGGGTAGGACTTTTTATTCATCAAAAGGCACACTGCAGAAAATGAAAAGACAAGTTACCAGCCAGGCACGGTGGTCCACATGTGTAATCTCAGAGCTTTGGGAGGCTGAGGCTGAAAGATTGCTTGAGCCCAGGAGTTCTAGACCAGCCTGAGCAACACAGAGAGACCCCATCTCTACAAATTAAAAAATTAGCTGGGCATGGTGGTGTGCACCTGTAGTCTCAGCTACACAGGAGGCTTAGACAGGAGGATTGCTTGAGTTTGAGGCTGCAGTGAGCTGTCATCCACTGCAGTCCAGCCTGGGCCATGGAGTGAGACCCTGTCTCAAAAAAAAAAAAAAAAAGCCTGGGTGCAGTGGCTCAGACCTGTAATCCCAGCACTTTGGTGGGCGAATCACTTGAGGCCAGTGGTTCGAGACCAGCCTGGCCAACATGGTGAAACCCCATCTCTACTAAAAATTAGATGGGTGTGGCGACAGGCACCTGTAATCCCAGCTACTCGGGAGGCTGAGGCAGGAGAACGGGTAGGCAGAGGTTGCAGTGAGCTGAGATAGCGCCACTGCACTCCAGCCAGGCCACAGAGGGAGATTCTATCTCAAAGCAAAACAAAAAGACTAGTTACAAATTAAGGGAAGATATTTGCAATCTACTCAACAGATGGAGGAATATTATCAAACCTACGTAAAGAATTTGTATAATGCCAGCCAGGTGTGGTGGCTCACTCCTATAATCCCAGCACTTTGGGAAGCCGAGGCAGGTGGATCACCTGAGGTCACGAGTTCAGGACCAGCCCGGCCAACATGTTGAAACCTTGTCCTTACTAAAAATACAAAAATTAGCCAGGCATGATGGTGGGCATGTGTAATCCCAGTTACTCTGGAGGCTGAGGCAAGAGAATTGCTTGAACCCCGGAGATGGAGATGGCAGTGGGCTGAGATTGTGCCACTGCACTCCAGCCTGGATGAGAGAGCGAGACTCCATCTAAAAACGAAACAAAAGGACAAGTTACAAATTAGGGAAGATATTTGCAATATAGTCAGCAGATGAAGGAATACTATCAAACATACACAAAGAATTCCTATAATGAATACCACAAAGAGCACAGAGTAGGATTTCACTAAGGAGGAAACACAACTGGCAAGGAGATGATCAGCATCTATTGGGGATCAGGAAGATGCAAATTAAAACACCAGGTAGATGCCATTTGATTGGCAAAAGCTACAGAATCCACCAATACCAAGTGTTTCCCAAGATGTATTCATGAGAAACTCACAAACGTCTTGGGGAGGCTGAACGATGTTGACACTTGGGAAAAACCTCTGGGTTTCCACAACCCACACGCTCCAGAAATCCCCATACCTTCCTGCTCCCGGCCAGAGTGCCTCTCAGAGCTGGAGGACAGGGGAGTTGTTACCTGAGGTTGGAGAGGGGACTGGGTAAGCTTCCTGGGGCTAATGTAACACATTTGCAGAGCCTGGGGGGCTCCAGACAACAGAAATTTATTCTCTCCCAGTTTTGGAGAGGAGAAGACTGAAACCAAAGACATTGCCAGTGGTATGAGATGTTTAAATGAGCTAGACGCTGGTACACACTAAACCCTTAGTATGTGCTTGCTGGAAAAATAATAAAATACAGGAATACAGCAAAGCATAAATAAGCATCGGTTGTTGATTGGATGAGTAATTAAGATTAAGTGAAGGGCCAGGCGTTGTAGCTCGTGCCTCTATCCCAGCACTTTGAGAGGCTGAGGTGGGCGGATCACCTGAGGTCAGGGCTTTGAGAAAACCCAGTCTCTACTAAAAATACAAAAATTAGCCAGGTGTGGTGTCGGGCGCCTGTAACCCCAGCTACTCGGGTGGCTGAGGCAGGAGAATCACTTGAACCCGGGAGGTGGAGGTTGCAGTGAGCTGAGATCACGCCACTGCACTCCAGCCTGAGCAACAGAGAGAGATTCTGTCTCAAAAAAACAAAAAAGACTAAGTGGAAATGTAGGTTCAGTGCACCCCCATCCCCTGGCCCCGCTGCCCACGAGCCAGACCCTGAGCTGATAGATCGGCTGCCCATTTCCTCTTACGGGTTTGCTCAGCCCAGCAGCAGGCAGTCAAAGCCAGAAGCTATTTGCAAACCGAAACTGGTCTGCGGCTTAGGCCACCTACTTGAGAAACCGGCTGTCTCTGCTTCCTCCCTGTGAGAAAGTCCTCCAGTAAAGCTGCATGGGAGAGGAGAGGGAGGGGTAGGAGGGCAGAGTAGCTTCCCAGGGGAGCTTGGGGCAGTGACGGGGCTCCTCTTCGCTCTGGTTTCCCCATCTGCAACTGGGCACCATGGGGAAAGGGGATTGCAGGCTCCTGGCTGGGGAGTTTGGGTTTCGGGATGCTGGACAAGTGACTTCACCTCTCTAAGCCTCAGTTTCCCTATCTGTGAACTAGTGAGAAACACACGGACACCAGAGCTGCTGCAAAGGGGCATGTCCCTCCCTTCATTCAGGCCTCAGCCCCAAATGCCACTAAATGTCACCTCTTCCAGGAAGCCCTCCAGGACCGCCTGATAGGGAAACACGCTCCCTCTGCAGCACCTGGTCATGTATTCTACTTTCTTCATGGCATTTTTCAACACCTGATTCCACATTACGGAAGCATCACCTCAGGGGCGTCATGTCCGCTGGGTCCCACCCTTGTCCCCAGACCATGAGTCCTACAAGGGCAAGATTGGTCTCAAGTGTCCCCGGCTGTGTCCCCAGACCCCAGCCCAGGGCCTAAAGCACAGCAGGCATCTGGGAAAACAGATCTTCTTATCAGTATATGATTATCCGTGGTCACTGATTAAGCCCCATCTGTGTACAGGAGCTTGCGACACTACCATGAGTGAGAGACAAACTACTTTTTTTTTTTTTTTTTGAGACGGCGTTTCGCTCTTGTTACCCAGGCTGGAGTGCAATGGCGCGATCTCGGCTCACCGCAACCTCCGCCTCCTGGGTTCAAGCAATTCTCCTGCCTCAGCCTCCCGAGTAGCTGGGACTACAGGCACGTGCCACCATGCCCAGCTAATTTTTGTATTTTTAGTAGAGACGGGGTTTCAC
>PVKV010030792.1:0-21823 GCA_004027835.1 Alouatta palliata
GGGGAGGCCCCTCTGTGCAAAGTCAGCTGGACTTCTTCACTGAGCTCTCTGCAGCACTGGGCAGTGGGGGCAGGGGCGCTTCCCCAGCTGAGTGCCTCATGCACCTGCTGCAGACCCTCACTGTTCTGCCATCAGGAGACGGAGCACACCCTTCGGGTTGCAGCCAGGAACAGGCAGATATTCAAGAGCAGAATTTCTTTTCTCTCGGTTCTTGTTGAATTTATCAGTGAAGATTCCTGGTGTAAGTTGGAGATGCCTTCTCTATAACAGGGAGAAATCTATCACTTGTGATCTTCTGCTTAAGAGCTTTAGACCCCTAAAATGTGATCTTCTATATATATTTTGAACTTTATTTATTTATTTATTTAGAGACAGTCTCACTTCGTCACCCAGGCTGGCCTTATCTGCCTCAGGACCAGCCCCAAGTGGGGGTGAGGGATGAGCCCAGCCCCCAGGAGAAGCGTGATGGTAGTCTAGGTCTCAGCATAGTTCTGGTAGAGGTGGATTAATTTGAAGATGATGAACCTTAAGCATCTTTCTGATCTTGCTTTAAGTAAATATTTCTTAACAACAGCAACAATAAAACAGGGTGATGGGAAAGCCGCACTGCCACCTCCATTCCACAAGAACCACGCGGCCTCCCGTCCTCCCCTGCACCACTTCTTCCTCCCTAGGTCACTGCCCCATGAGGTCTTCCACAGGAGGTTTACAAAATAGAACACAGACGATCCAGTTCCCACCTCTCACTCTGAACTCCTCCCAAGACTTTAACACCCAGCCCTTCAAGGTCAGGCACAGCCCCTGCCCCTCACTCTGTGGGTACCTGCCAGAAAAAGCCTTCTTTTTTGTAAGTGGAAGTTCCCTTCTGGCTTTTCAAATCCCCTTTTACCCTCAGTGCTGTATTTCAAAATGCATCCCAGCTTTCCTGTAGTAATTAACAAAAATATGTTAAATTCAATTAAAGTGAAGGTCTCAGAGAAGAAGCAGGAACTGAGTTTCCCGAGAGGCCCCACTGAGACTTTGCTGATTTTGCTTCCTGCGGCGTCTCTGCTTGGACCCTGGCAGCTCACAGGCTGTGTCTTGGCTCTTATCTTTGAGGACTGATTAAAGCATGACTCCGCTTGAAAGGCACAGAGTTGGCCTCTCAAAGGTCCCGGCAGTGGGACAGAGATGCATGCGTCCAGTCTCAGCAAGTTCACATGGGCTCATCTCTCCGTCCCACAATTATCTCCAGTCTAAGACCCTCCAGCTGATTACCTGAGTTCCAGAACGTGTCCTGTGCTGTCTCCGCTTTCCCATGCCTTTGTTGAAGAGCGGTGTTCTGAAGAAACAGACACTGTGGAAATGGCTCAGGTCTTTAAAGCCCCGTCCGGAGGAGCAGGGGAGGGCTGGGCTGGAGCTTAGGTGGATTTGTTAGATTGACAGAGTGACATGGACTTCCTCAGAGGCACAGGGCCAAGGTGCGCGCTCACTCTGTCTCCTGCTTTTTCTCATGTTATAGACACACAGACAGACAGATGGATAGATAGACAGATAGATGATATAGATAGATGATAGATTAGATAGATGATACATAGAGATAGATAGATAGATAATATAGATAGATGATAGATCAGATAGATAGATAGATGTTACATAGAGATACACAGATAGATGATATAGATGATAGATTAGATAGATAGATTGATAATAGATTAGATAGATGATAGAGATAAATAGATAATACAGATAGATGATAGATACAGATACATAGATAGATGATAGAGATACATAGATAATACAGATAGATAAATAGATGATAGATACAGATAGATAGATAATACATAGAATAGATATAGATAGATAGATGATACACAGAATATAGATAGATGATACATAGAATAGAGATAGATAGATGATACATAGATATAGGTAGATAGGTGATACATAGAATAGAAATAGATGATACATATAGATAGATAGATGATATGTAGATATAGATAAATGATACATAGATATAGATAGATGATATGTATAGATAGATGATACATAGAATAGAGATAGATGATATAGATATCGATATAGATAGATAGAACCCAAAGCAGCCTCTGGCTTGGCAAGCATGTTTCCCAACAGGGGAATTAAGGCCGCTGTCCCAGTAGTGGTCTTGGGGCTCAAGGGATCTGGTCTGTGCAGCCACATGCTTCAGCCTCTGGACCCCAGGTCGTCTGATAAGGTGTTCGTGTGGGGACTCAGATGGAAGAGGCGTCTGCATAGATGTGTTTGAAATGGCTGGCACGTCGCCAGTGCTCAGCACCGTCAGCTGCTATCACCCTTCATTCATTCATTCATTCATTCAGTTGTTCATTGTTCAACAGGCCATGTTAAAAATGTGCCCAGCATACCAGAATCTCCTCTAAGCATTCAAAGAGGCAGAATGGAAGTTAGTGATGGTGGTGGAACGAAGCTGGGAGTGCACTCTGAAGGCCTCCTGTGGGCTTAAAGAACATGTGAAAACCACACATTTTAAACAGGGAGGGAGAAAGGGAGAGGCTCCCCCGGTCCCCTGCGGAGGGACTCGTGTGCGGCTCTTTACCGTAGTCCTGTGCCACTCCTGCTCACAGCTACCGCAGAGGAAGCCTTCAGCAAATGTGGAGAACGAACACAAGAGATGCAGTGTAGAAGGAAAGGAGAAAGCAAGGGTGAGTGAGAAATTGGGGGACAGAGAAGAGAGAAGAGGAGACAGCCAGAGAGCCCACACAGCCCGGAAGGCAGACACTGGGTGGAACCTGGCAATAGTCTGAGCCTAACCCTCCCTTTCGAATGGGCAAGACTTGATGATATTTAGTAAGCAGAGACAGGGAGCCAGGCAGAGAGCAAGTCAGTGTACCAGGACTCAGAGGAGGCAGACATGGTGGGAGGGAGCTGGCCTCCGAAGGAGACCCAGGCTGCCAGAGTGACAGGGTGTCTGGGCCAGTCCCCTGTTGGGAAGCATTTCCTCGGCTTCTACCAGTCCCTCTCCCTTTCCACCCACCATGCTGACATAATACTTCCTAATTTGGAAGCGTTGTTCTGGAGAAGAGCCTGCTCATTTCCTCTTAAGGAGGCAGGGAAGCACTAGCGTCCAGCAGCATCGGAACCTGTAGGAGCTCTCTCGGCAGTGCGGGGAGAGGGGCCAGTCCGTGCCATCATGAGCCGTGGGTGGCAGGCAAGCATCTCTTGCCCAAGAGAGAAAAACATCACAGGCCTCACAAATGGTGCCTGAAGACTCATTCTGCATGGCACCTTTGTGAGACCCTACGTTCTTATGATGACTGATTTTGCCGGAGAAAGAAAAAAATTTAATTTACTCTGACATGCCAAATCAACAAATTATTTTCACATAATATCCATGCAAAAAAAAAGCACACAATTTGCCAGAAAATTTAAGAATCCATCCACATCTACAGCTTTTCCGGCAGCCGCACTGCAGCGGGATCCCTCCGTACGGGAGCGGCGGTGCAGAGCAGGCTGTGGATGCCTGTTTGTTTCTGTTTGCTGCAGCGCAGCGTTTCTGTGGTGCCCACTCTGTGCTAAAAGTACATGAGTGTCAGCCATAAAGGGAACTGAAAAAATGGCCCACCCTTCTGGCTGCAGAGGGGAGAGTGTGGGAGAAACAATGTAAGAGGTCTGCAGAACTTGATCCCTCCTAGCCTCTCCCACCTTCCAGCCTGGCCCTTGCAGAGATGCAGGCTGCCACGCTCATGCCAAAGCCTGGGGCAGCTGGGCTCAGCAAGGCAGGCATCCATCGAGCAAGGAGGAGCAGGGATCAGCAGTGACCCCAGCGGCCAGCAGGGAGCCAGGTGCATGTGACAAGGAGACCACAGGCCGTGGGTCAGGGTCAGTGAGGGTCAGGGTAGCATTTCTAGAAATTCACTCTGCTGGGTGCTGTGCTGGCTGCTTCTCACATGTTCTTTCTTTTTTACTCTCAGCACAGAGATTCCAATTGCAGTGGGATTGTAGAAGCAGCCAGGGAGGTGGGGTGAGAGGTGTCTTCTAAAAGCATATTCAGTATCCATGTGGTTTCAGTAATAATCATAATAAACCAGTGAAAAGTAAAACAGGGCAAAAATCTTCATGGGCAGGAAACCATGTCAGAGAGTCCAAGAAAGCACAATGAGAGTGTAGCTTAAAAACTCTGATAGACTTTGCTTTGCCCCAGCTTAGTGAGGAGGACATGGTCCCTGCCACCACCCACCACTTCCGCTTTGCAGATAAACCACGTGCAGGAAGGTCACCCTGGCAAGTTGAGGGCAAGCTGAAGCCCAGGTGTCAGCTGCGCAGCAGAGCTCCTGCTCTCCTCTGTCCTCTTCTACGAGCACCTCTGGGCTTAACACTTGAGGAACTGGATGGAGAGAAGTTACTGGTCCGCAGCGGGTTACACCTTCTTTCGTCTGCCTTTCTGTTCTTTCGATCAGTAGTTACTAGCATTCACCAGCCGTGAGTCCTCGACATGGAGAGGCTCAGAGCCTGGCGTGCACATGACGCTGAACTCAGATGCAGAGCTTCTTCCCATGACGATCTGCCTCTCACAGCAGGGTCTCCTGTATTTCAGGGCGTGAACTACCTGGAGGACCGGCGCTTGGTGCACCGCGACCTGGCAGCTAGGAACGTGCTGGTGAAGACGCCGCAGCATGTCAAGATCACAGATTTTGGGCTGGCCAAACTGCTGGGTGCAGAAGAGAAAGAATATCATGTGGAAGGAGGCAAAGTAAGGAGCTGGCTTGTAGATCAGCCAGCATTTTCCTGACACCAGGGACTAGGCTGCCTACCCACTAGCTATATTTCTAACTCGTGCAGGGGAGGCCGCTCTCCAAACATTCTGAGTGAGCTCACAGCAGCTGCCGCTGGCAGCTGGGCCAGCTGGGGTCTCTTAGCAGTGTGAGACAGAGCTGCTTTGGGAACAGGGCTTGCTGGGACAGTGAGTGAGGATATTACCCCCAGGTGATCATTAGGAAAGGTTAGGTTTCAGCCTCTCCCTGGAGGACATAAACCTCCTTCAAAAGCACAACTGGGAAAGGTCACAGCTGCTTGGTGGCCCACTGCTGTCAAGGACACTTGAGGCGCAGGAAAGGCCCCCATGTGGCCCCCAGCTCCCAGCGCTCTCTGTGGCTGCTGGCAGGGACAGGCAGCGATGGAGTCCTCTCCCTTCTCTGGCTTGGGTTTCTCCCAGGGACCTTCGAAGCACTGAGGGATGCACATCCCCTGTCAGGCCTGCGAATGCCCTCCCATAGCCATGCCCCTCTGAGGTTTGACTCTGGCCTGCTCGTGTCCTAGCACCCACCAAGCCTGTGATGCTAGGCCTTGAAAACATACATGGGCCTGGGTGAGCGAGGCCACTGGGCCCAACCAGGGCGCCACCCAGGTCCCAGAGTGTGCTGAGAAACCTACCAGAGCAGCCCTGAACTCCGTCAGACTGAAATCCCTCTTGCGGGGAAGAGGTGCCAGGCCTGGGGGACAGGCCACAGGGCGACCTAGGTCCCCTGTGTGTGTCACTTGTAATTGAATCCAGAGTGAATTACCTTTTTCCAACAGAGGGAAACTAATCGTTGTTTTATTGCTTTATCTCTCACCATCCCAAGGTGCCTATCAAGTGGATGGCATTGGAATCAATTTTACACCGAATTTATACCCACCAGAGTGATGTCTGGAGTTATGGTGAGTCGTCATCCTGGTGCTAATGAATCTATACTGAGGCCGAGCTGGCCTTTATTATGAGCTAATTTACATTATATGCTCTGACATGCAAGTATTTTCTTTCGAGATGATGACTGATGGTGATGTCGTCGTTGCTGTCTATCTGTGGCACTGAGAAAGCAGGACAAAGGAGAGTCCAGCTGCTGTCTGAAAGTCACTGGAGACGGCGATGAGCTGGTCTGGCGGGGAGGGGGCAGGGGAGGGAGAGAGCTTGGGAAATGCCTCTCCCTGCAACGCCCAACCAAACTGGACCCGTTGCCATGAATGTGAAGTGAACTAGAGGGAAGTGACGAAGAAGCTTGGTGGGGAATAGTTCCAGAGGAGAAATGAGGCTTAGGACGAACAGCCCGTGGCTGTTGTGGCAGCCCTTGGGTGTCAGAAAGACTGTCTTGAGAAGCACACTGAGCACATGTGTAGGGGAGAAAGATGAAAGGGAGCTGGCCCTTGCTTGTCACCCTCAGGAGGACCACCTGGTCGGGACCCGGGTGGTCTGTTCCTCTTCCGAATCCCAACATCGCCCTGCGCACGCCCGTACACCTGTCCTCACCACGGCCGCTCCTTTCACCCTGCCCTCGGTCCCTGCCCTGTCCTGAGCCTGCAGGGACTTCCCCTGTTGAGAAAGTGTCACTGACATATTGATCTCTGACCGCTGTGCCAGGCATGTTCCACACTTGGTCCCTGAATTTCAGCCAGCAGCTTACTGAAAGGCTGAAACCCATGAACCTACCCCTTTGTTGAGGAAAGTCAGTTACCCCGAGCCATCTACAGCGACAGGAGCGAGGGGGAGTTGCCTCACCTCTCTAGAAACATGTATTGAGGAGAACACTATTGGAGGGAGCTTCCAAGAGTAATTTAGTCAGTACCACAAAAGCAAAATTATTCAACATATCGTCCTTTTTTATTTAGTATTTTTTCTTTTTCCTATAGCATTATTAACTTTCTGATTTTCCAAATACACACATATTTTTCATTTCCTGAGTCTTTATCTCTTCTCTTAAAATGTAAGATTTATGATACAAAGGCCAAGATCTGTGTCCATGAATAAGAAGTTTGATAGACTGGACAGGGAAAATGTGGCACATATACACCATGGAATATTATGCAGCCATCAAAAACGATGAGTTCGCATCCTTTGTAGGGACATGGATGAACCTGGAAACCATCATTCTCAGCAAACTGACACAAGAACAGAAAATCAAACACCAGATATTCTCACTCATAGGCGGGTATTGAACAATGAGAACACATGGACACAGGGAGGGGAGCATCTCACACAGGGGTCATTTGGGGAGAAAAAGGGGAGGGACAGTGGGGGGTGGGGAGTTGGGGAGGGATAGCGTGGGGAGAAATACCAGATATAGGTGATGGGGAGGAAGGCAGCAAATCACACTGCCATGTGTGTACCTATGTAACAATCTTGCATGTTCTTCACATGTACCCCAAAACCGAAAATGCAATAAAAAGTATATATATTAAAAAAAAAAAAAAAAGAAGTTTGGTGTGCACCTGTGAGCTGAGCTGCCTCGATTAATGGAACAGATAAGGAAATGAAGGTCTGCTGATGCATTGTTCTTTTCAGCCATTTTCAGCATGTGTCCCTCTCCAGGAGCCCCAGGTCCGGCCTCAGCCATTTCCCTTGTCTCCATGAAGCTGGCCCCTCCCTTCTCACACACAGCCTCCTGCTGGTCTCCCCTCTTCCAACTTGCTCCCTCTCATCTATGCTCCAGACAGAGGCCACATCTGCTTTTTTAAACTTTATCAGACTTTTCCTTCTCTGCTCATCATCTTTCTTTGGTCCTCCAGGTATGTTCAGATGAAACCTGAGTGCCCGGCCATGACTGATAGGATGCCAGGAGTCTGGCCCTGGCACCTCTCCCATCCACGCAGTCCCCCTCCCCTCACGCTCCAGGCACAGCCCGTGAGTGCCAGCGCACAGCCCACGCTCCGTGCACAAATGGAAGCCCTCTCAAATCCAGTGGCTTGGTGCCTTGATGTGGTCACACCCATTCTCCGGAAGTAGAATCCCACCGAGAACATTGTGTGTTTTCAGTGTCGTTGAAGTTGCCATGGTGGAGTATCACCACTGGCCTGGGCAGCCCACTGCAGCTCCCAGACATGAGCCTGCATTTTTAGTCTAAAACTCATATCCTGTTTTCTCTAGTCTGTAGCCAAGGCAAATTATTCAGTTTAACAAATCGGGGACCTAGTGTGTTGCACCAAAGAGCTAAAAAGCATAAATTCACAACACCTTTCAGTCCGCTGTCCAGCTAACACCCGCTGCACAGGCTCTCCTCCCTCTCGCTATTTGTTCCAAAACCTGATAACCTGTCTTCCCACTAGAATTCATCATGGGTGTTTAAAAACCTAGTTAAATAGTAGTTACACTGACTGCAGAGATCTGGAAATGAGACTGTCTTTCTTTTACAGGTCCACGTTGACTATGAGACCATCTTTCTTTTACAAGTCCATATTGACTATGTGTTGGGGGCAGGGGACGACACAAGAATCTATTTTCTTGCCCCCAAACTATAGCTTTCCTTCCATTGTCAACCTTGCATTCTGTATATTCATTCAGGTAGTTCTGTTTGGGAATGGCCTCCGTTACCCAGAGATGGGAGGGCCATGAGAACTTGGGGTTGTCTGAAAAAACACTGATTCTAAAATTATCACTGCTTTCACTTGCTTTTAACCCTCATAGTCGTTTGATTTTGCAGGAAAAATCACGTTCTCATTCTATGCTTGTTCTTTTATTGTGGGTTTGTATTTTTGAGGTTTTAGTACCTGTCATATTTTTAAATTTTATTTTAGGTGCAGGGGTGCATGTACAGGCTTGTTACACAGGTAAACCTGTGTCATAGGGGTTTGTTGTACAGATGATTTCACCACCCCAGGGTTAAGCCTACTACTCATTAGTTATTTTTCCTGATCCTCTCCCTCCTCTTGCCCTCCACCTTCCCATAGGCCCCAGTGTGTGTTGTTCACCTCTGTGTGTCCATGTGTTCTCATCACTTAGCTCCCACTTGTAAGTGAGAACACGCGGTATTTGATTTTCTGTTCTTGCATTAGTTTGCTAAGGATGATGGCCTCTAGATCCATCCATTTTCTTCCAAAGGGCATGATCTCATTCTCTTTTGTGGCTGCATAGTGTTCCGTGCTGTGTATGTACCACGTTTCCTTTATCCAGTCTGTCACTGATGGGCATTTAGGTTAATTCCGTGTCTTTGCTATTATAGATAGCGCTGCAGTGAAGATACACATACATATGTCTTTACGGTAGAATGATTTATATTCCTTTGAGTAATGGGATTGCTGGGTCCGATGGTAGTTCTGTTTTTAGCTCTTTGAGGAATTGCCACACTCTTTTCCACAACAGTTGAACCAAATTACATTCTCACCAACAGTGTAAAAGCGTTCCTTTTTCTCCACAACCTTACGAGCATCTGTTGGGTTTTTTTGACTCTTCAATAGTAGCCATCTGACTGGTGTGAGATGGTATCTCATTGTGGTTTTGACTTGTATTTCTTTATTGATCAGTGATGTTGAGCTTTTTCATATATACTTGTTGGCTGCATGTATGTCTTCTGAAAAGTGTCTGTTCATGTCCTTTGCCCACTTTTAGTGGGATTGTTTGATTTTTTTTTCTTGTAAATTTGCTTAAGTTCCTTATAGAAGCTGGTTATTAGACCCTTGTCAAATGCACAGCCTGCAAAAATGTTCTCCCATTCTGTAGGTTGTCATTCACTCCCATGATAGTTTCTTTTGCCGTGCAGAAGATCTTCAGTTTAGTTGGATCCCATTTGTCAATTTTTGCTTTTGTTGCAATTGCCTGTGGTATCTTCATCATGAAATCTCAGCCCATTACTATATCCAGAATGGGATCGCCTAGGTTGTCTTCCAGGGTTTTTATAGTTTGGGGTTTTACATTTAAGTCTTTAATCCATGTTGAGTTGATTTTCATATATGGTGTAAGAAAGCAATCCAATTTAAATCTTCTGCATGGCTGGCTAGTCGTCATTTATTGAGTAGGGAACCCTTTCCCCATTGCTTGTTTTTGTCAACTTTGTCAATGATCACATGGTTGTAGGTGTGCTGTCTTATTTCTGGGCTCTGTATTCTGTGTCATCAGTCTGTATGTCTGTTTTTGTACCATGCTTCTTTGGTTACTGTATCCCTGTAGTTTAAAGTCAGGTAGCATAATGCCTCCAGCTTTGCTTTTTTTTTTTTTTGCTTAGGATTGCCTTGGCAATTCAGGCTCTTTTTTGGTTCCAGACAAATTTTTAAATTGTATTTTCTAGTTCTGTGAAGAATCTCATTGGTAGTTTTATAGGAATAGCATTAAATCTACAAACTACTTTGGGCAGTATAGCCATTTTAACGATCTTGATTATTTGTATCCATAAGCATCGACTGTTTCTCCATTTGTTTGTGTCATCTCTGAGTTCCTTGAGCAGTGTTTTGTAGTTCTCATTGTAGAGCTCTTTTACCTCCCTGGTTGACTGCATTCCTAGGTATTTTATTCTTTTTGTGGCAATTATGAATTGAATTGGATCCTTGATTAGGCTCTCAGCTTGACTGTTGACATATTGGAATGCTAATGATTTCTGTACATTGATTTTGTACAATTGAAACTTTGCTGAAGTCGTTTATCAGCTTAAGGGGTATTGGGGCCAAGACTGTGGGGTTCTCTAGGTATAGGATCGTGTCATCTGCAAACAGGGACAGCTTGTTTTCCTCTCTTTCTATTTGGATGTCCATTATTTCTTTCTCTTACCTGATTTATCTGGCCAAGACTTCCAATGCTATGTTAAATAGGAGTGCTGAGAGAGGGCATTCTTGGGTCGGTTTTCAAGGGGAATGCTTTCAGCTTTTGCCCATTCAGTATGATGTTGGCTGTGGGTTTGTCATAGATGGCTATTACGTTGAGGTATGTTCCTTCAGTACCTAGTTTATTGAGAGTTTGTAACATGAAAAGGTGCTGAATTTTACTGAGAGCCTTTCCTGCATCTATTGAGGTGATCATGTGGCTTTTGTCTTTAGTTCTATTTATGTGGTGAATCACATTTATTGATTTGCGTATGTTGAAACAAGCTTGCCTCCCAGGGATAAAGCTGACTTAATCTTGGTGGATAAGCTTTTGATGTGCTGCTGGATTTGATTTGCCAGTATTTTGTTGAGGAGTTTTACGTCTATGTTCATCAGAGACATTGACCTGAAGTGTTTGTTTTTGTTGTTGTGTCTCTGAGAAGTTTGGTATCAGGATAATGTTGGCCTCATGGGATGAGTTAGGGAGGAGTCCCTGCTCCTTGATTTTTTTTTTGGAATAGTTTCAGTAGGAATGGTACCACGCTTTTATGTACGTCTTGCAGAATTCGGCTCTGAATTCATCCAGTCTTGGGCTTTGTTTTGGTTGGTGGACTATTATTGATTCAATTTTGGAGCTCATTATTGGTCTGTTCAGGATTCAGTTTCTTCCTAAGGTTTTTATTTTTATCAAAAGGAACATAAGTTTTTTCATTTCCAGTTTTTTTTATGATCTGAAAATGTGCAGTTTAAAACTTTGTTCAGAATCTGCCTCTTCCTCGTCCTGCAGATACAGGGTGGGTGACTGAGTGTATATCCTCAGTCACCTTCCCTGAGGGACCTGTATCAGCTTATGGGGTTTTGGGGCCAAGACTGTGGGGTTTTCTGGGTATAGGATCATGTCATCTGCAAACAGGGATAGCTTGTTTTCCTCTCTTTCTATTTGGATGTCCATTATTTCTTTCTCTTACCTGATTTATCTGGCATGATAACACTTGACGCTAGTAGAGTTATCGTTGTCTTTATTTTTATTACCAACGTTTACCATTTATCAGTCACTTACTGTTTGTTGGTCATTGTGCTAAGCATTTCAGTTGTATTGTCTTGTTAGGTCCTCACAGCCATCCTGTGAAACAGATACTGTTATTGTCCCACTTTATAGAGAGGTAAACTGAGGCTTCCAGCACTGAAGCAAATTGCCCAAGACTACAGAAATGTAGGTTTCTGAACATCAGAAAACAGTAACCAGTACTGATGACTGGAGCAAGGCATTGTGATCGTGCATTCATGATGCTACTGCCTTCTTTTCTTGCTTCATCCTCTCAGGGGTGACTGTTTGGGAGCTGATGACCTTTGGATCCAAGCCATATGATGGAATCCCTGCCAGCAAGATCTCCTCCATCCTGGAGAAAGGAGAGCGCCTCCCCCAGCCACCCATATGCACCATCGGTGTGTACATGATCATGGTCAAATGCGAGTGACCCGTGAGTGGGGCTGTCCACACTGCCTCGCTGGGCCTTGATGACTGCTCTTAGCCAAACAGCCGAGGCCTTTGCATCCCTGGAGAAATGTCATCACATTACTTAAGGCAGGCACACAAGTCCAGAAACATCTGTAAATACCCCTTCAAGCATTCTTCTAAAAGGCACTTCCTGACTCACTGGGCAGTGTGACCTGACATTTGCCCATGTTTGCAAGCAAATAAATAAAACTAAAGCCTTCCGCAAGCCATTACACCAAAATATTCTATTCTCTGAGTTACTCAGTGAAATAGCGAGTTGCCCTGTATTTTGAAGCCTGTTATCAGAGAGACTGTTTTTAAATGCTTGACAGTGAGTAACAACATGAGACTAATAGAATCAACATTTCTGCTTTGACTCAAACCGTTCAAACCAGTAGATTTATGTGAAGTCCTCTGCAGTGTGGCATTTAAACATTTTCATCCAGATAAGAGTGTGTAATTTGACTCATGCTATTATTCTACCAAATTCACAAGTGCAATAGGCTCCAAAGGTAGCATTACATGTGATAAGCATTTGCAAAAGAAAGTTGTATAAGGAATATGACAGAGCCAAGGGAATGTAAATATTAATGCCTTTCTGAACTCTAGACCACAGAGTTAATCTTTTTTAACTTCCTTGGTTTGGGCTGAGAAGCTGTGATCCAGAGACGCCACGTGATTTGTCTAAGGTCACATAGCAGTCTGGCCTAAAATAGCTTGACATCCTGCGGATGGAAAATAAATGTGAACCCTCAAGAGGCATGAGGATTTCCAGGCAGTAGCTGTACCTCCGGCTTGTTTAATCTGGATTTGGATTGCTGTGTAGTCACATGCAGCAGCACGCTTCTCGGTGTGTCCTCCGGTGGAAGTTGGCGGCACAGCCAGCCCTCTCACTTGCATGCATGCCCACTGGGTATGTGGTGTTCTGGAAGTGCTGGGGCAGAGGCTCATCCCAACCCCAAGTTTTTAAAGCCTGTTTTTCTACGTTGTGTCTGGTTTCCTGCCGGAAGGAATGCTGAGGGTGGGTGTGAGTGAGGGCACACTGCAGTCAGAGAGCAAATTGCACAGACCCACACTGCTGTCTCCCCTCAGGCTGAAACACAGGAAGCTGACCCGGGAAGAGTGGGCAGAGAAAAGCTCGAGGGCATTATTGTTACTCTAATTCAAATCTTCGAGACTAGTATGGTCTTTAAACAGCAACCAGTACTAGCTGGCCAAGACAGAAAAGTCTCCCATAAAGACTTGGTCCTTTCATCACTTATCTGATGGACGTGTTGCATCACCAATGCCTTCTTTAAGCAATGCCGTCTTTATCATTGCTTCCGGTGTTCTAATTGCAGTGTTTCTTCTCATTCCTTCCCCAGGCTGGCTGATAGACACAGATAGTCGCCCAATGTTCCGTGAGTTGATCATTGAATTCTCCAAAATGGCCCGAGACCCCTAGCGCTACTTTGTCATTCAGGTACAAACCTCGGTCTGTCCTAATGGGAAGAGTCCCTCTAATGAGCATCCAATGTCACTGTGTTCTGTCATGTGCCAACCCAGCCTCCCTGTGTCCCCAGTCGTGTTAATAAACCCTCCAGCACATTAAAGCAACCCTTAGTTATGGCGCAGGCCACATTGTGAACTAAGCAGGGTCCGTGGGTGGTGCCCACCCAATTCCATCCCCCCTCCCCATCTGAACTCTCCGCCTCCCACACTCATCCTCACCATCCAGCTAGGCAAAGCCTCAGCTGGGTCTAACAGACAAGCATGGTCTATTGAGCTTTGGTGCCAAGCAGACCTGGCTGCACAGCCCTGACTCTCCGCTTCACCCCATCACCCAGGCAGCCAATCCACCTATCTCCTTCCATAACATGGGAACGCCAAAACCAGGCTCCCAGGACTGTCTCAAAGATTCAATAAAAAACGTTGCAAAATATACTGCCTAGCACCTCACTTCAAGGTACACATTCAAATGCTGTCGCTTCTTCCCTTTCTGTTCCCTCAGAAGCTATTTGCATCTTGTGTGGGGTCTTACAAGCATCAAAGGATGTTTGATGTTTTATTTTAAGACACCCACATCCCATGAGGGGAGGCAGCTATAATTCAGAGAACCAAGGGGGATTTCATTATAACAGAATTGGCAAACGCACAGCCACCGGCTGGCAATAGACCCCTGCTCCTATAGCCAAGAAGTGGAATAGCATCTCTATGGACTATTCTAATAGACTCAAGATCTCTGCACCAGGGGGATGAACGTATGCATTTGCCAAGCCCTACAGACTCCAACTTCTACCACGCCCTGATGGATGAAGAAGACATGGATGACGTGGTGGATGCCCACGAGTACCTCATCCCACAGCAGGGTTTCTTCAGCAGCCCCTCCACATCTCGGACTCCCCGCCTCAGCTCTCTGGTATGAAACCCACCCTCCCCGTCTCGCTTTGTCTACTCATTTGAACAAATTGACTTTTTTTTTTTTTGTTTGAGACAGAGTCTCCCTCTGTCGCCAGGCTGGAGTGCAATGGCGCAATCTCGGTTCACTGCAACCTCCGCCTCCCAAGTTTAAGTGATTCTCCTGCCTCAGCCTCCCGAGTAGCTGGGACTACAGGCATGCACCACCCCGCCCAGCTAGTTTTTGTATTTTTAGTAGAGACGTGTTTTACCATGTTCTCCAGGATGGTCTCAATCTCTTGACCTCTTGATCCCCCTGCCTCGGCCTCCCAAAGTGCTAGGATTACAGGCATGAGCCACTGCGCCCGGCCTGAAAAAACTGAATTTTAGGGAAAATAACAACCATCTAGTGAAACTTGCATGGAGATGAAGTCAATTTTAACCAAATGGTAAAATCAAAATGAAAATGAAGTAAGTGTATTAATTATTTTGTTGCATTGCAGCAACTTGATTCTAAACCTTTTAGGTCCACTATGGAACAGAATTAAAAAGTAAACCTAGTTGTTCTAAAAGTAATGATTAAGATGAAAATTAAGCAACTTCGTGATATACCCTCTGTGAGGCGCACCTCCTGCATTCGGGAAAAGTGGATGAGATATGGTACAAGCATTCCATGGGCAACTTCTCTGTTTTGTTTTGTGTTTTTCAGAGTGCAAATGGCAACAATTCCACTGTGGCTTGCATTGATAGAAATGGGGTATGTATGAACAACCAGGAATTTATAGCTCTGCACTCTGGCTCTATTACACATGGAAAATGCCTTAACCTAAATCATCTTAACCCAGGTAATCTTGAGTTTTCTTCCTGGGTGGGTTTTTCCCTGCACAGCTGCTGTGCCTCACAGTGTGATTTAGAGCATGGCTCCCGGACAAGCATCGCCTGGCAGCTTTTCAGAAACGCCATTTTTCAGGCCACTGCCCCAGATTGACCAAATCAGGACCTCTGGGGGTGGCGCCCAGTAGTCTGTGTTTGCACCACCTTCCAGGTGACGCGAATGCTACTTCAACTGAAATGTGAATAAGTTAAATAAAATATAAAATTCAGTTTCTCACACATGTGAAGTGTCCAGTAGCCACAGGTGGCTGGTTACCATATTGAAGAGCACCGCTCATAGCATACCACCCTCACTGTGGAAAGTTCTGCTGGACAGCACCCAGCACAGCCCTGGGGCCCACCACCGCAGCCCAGCCTGCGGCCCAGCAGCATGGGCACCCCATAGAGTGCAGACTCTCAGGCCTGCCCCACCTACTGATCAAAACCTGCATATAAAGGAGATCTCAGCTGACTTTTGCACACACTGAAGCTGGAGCCACCCTGACTGGAGTAACCTTCCCTTGTTTCCTCCTGCAGCTGCAGACCTGTCCCATCAAGGAAGACAGCTTCTTACAGCAATACAGCTCAGACCCCACAGGAGCCTTGACTGAGGACAGCATAGACGACTCCTTCCTTCCAGTGCCTGGTGAGTGGCTTGTCTGGAAACAGTCCTGCTCCTCAGCCTCCTTGACCCACTCAGCAGCAGCCAGTCTCCGCCACCCAGTGCCCAAGCCAGGTGCTCCCTCCAGCATCTCCAGAGGGAGAAACTGGCCGATTTGCAGACACAGTGAAGGGTGTAAGGATCAGAGAGACGTGTGACTGAGCCGCACGGGCTTTTGATCATGTCTGGGTTGTTTGCTGTAGGTCTGTTCTAAGAATGAATTTGCAAATTTTCTAGATTATGAAGCAAACCACAGACATACGTGTGCGTGTGTGTGTGCATGATGTGTGTACCTCTGTGTATGTGTATGTGTGTGTGTAACCGATTTGATCCCTATTCACTCTGCTGGTTCCATTATTGACCTGTGAAGCATATATATAAATAATTAAAGATTTGTTAATATTAATAAATATTAAGCTTTATGTAGATACAACCTGCTAACACACACATATACACATAACACACACCCCACACAGACCTCACAGACACATTCACATACACATATACACACACATACACCCCACACCCACATACACACACACATACATGTACACACACCACACACACACATACATACATACACACATTGCACCACACACACCACATACACATGTGTACACACACATACATACCCATACCACACACACATACGCATGACACATACATGTGTACACGCACACATACATACCACACATACACCACACACACCCCATACACATACCCACACATATACCACACCAGACACACACACCACACACATACACATATACACACCACATATATACACACATACCATATACCTCACATACATACACATACACACACATGCATCACATACACGCATGTACACCACATACACATACATATGTACACATATACAACTACACCACACACACAGACACACTACACACATACACACCACACACACGTACACACACACCACACTCACGTACACAGCACATACATACACAAACACACCACACATGTACACACATACCATGCACATACACAGCCACACATACATACACACACACTGCACATACGCATACCACACACCAGACACACATACCATATACACACACCACACACATACACACCACACATACATGTACAGGCACATACATACACACATACGCACACTCCTCAAGCAGGCTATTCTCTGATAACCTTAAATTTACAAAAGACATATGTCCATTACCTTGAGAAGTACAGGAAAGAACCCACTTTCCTTTCTAGCAGCAGCAAGAGGGTCCTCCCAAGTCTCCTGCTCCCTGTAGTCAGTCGCCTTGTTGAAGACATTCACAGGGTTAGGAATCCAGGGCTCCTGCATGGGATGGTGCTTTGCTGATTGCTTTACCTCTGATTTCTTTTCACTTTCAGAATACATAAACCAGTCTGTTTCCAAAAGGCGTGCTGGCTCTGTGCAGAATCCTGTCTATCACAATCAGCCTCTGAACCTCCCGCCCAGCAGAGACCCACACTACCAGGACCCCCACAGCACCGAAGTGGGCAACCTGGAGTATCTCAACACTGTGCAGCCCACCTGGGTCAGCGGTGCAGTGGACAGCCCTGACCACTGGATCCAGAAGGCCATCCAGCAAATCAGCCTGGACAACCCTGACTACCAGCAGGACTTCCTTCCCAAGGAAGCCAAGCCCAATGGCATGTTTAAGGGCCCCACAGCTGAAAATGCAGAATACCTAAGGGTCACGCCACAAAGCAGTGAATTTATTTGAGCGCGACCACAGAGAATAGCACAGGCCCTAAAAATCCAGACTTTCAGCACCCAGGACCAAGCGCAGCAGGTCCTCCATCCCAACCGCTGTGCCCGCGTAAGCTGTCAGACCCGCAGACTGATTCCCCAGCGTTGACACTGATCGGTCAGGAAGTGCTTACACTTGGGGCACACTTGGCAGGTGGCAGTTGCATTCCTTTGTTTTCAAACTGTGAAGCTTTTACAGAAAGGCATCCAGCAAGAAGTTCTGAGCAGAAGTGTATCTTTCAAGGAGGTGTATTTGGAAAAAGAAAAAATACATGTCAGGATTTTTCTTGATTGGGGATCTTGGAGTTTTTAATTGTCACTATTGATTTTTACTGCAGTAAGCTCTTCGAACAGGCAAGAGCTGAGTTCATCCAGACTCAACTCTGAGCAAGCCGTACAGGCCACAAGTCTCCAGCAGCGACTTGATTCCAGCGGTTGCGCTGACGGCTTTCACCCCACAACACTAAAGGTCCAAGAATCCCTTCATGGCCCCAGCAGGCCACATCGGTACTGTATCGAGGTATATGTACTGTATGGCAGGTACAATAGGATAAGCCACTCTGTCCCTTCCTGGGCAAAGAAGAAACAGAGGGGATAGAATTCTTCATTAGACTTACTTTTATAAATATGTCTCCATGGTACTCACTCCCCGCTGGTTGACCAGTGTTTTCCAGTCGTGAGCATTACACGGACTTCTCTGTCTTCCATTTCATCATTTTGAAACCCAGTGTGCTGCCCCTGTCTTGCTGTCATGAAGTCAGCAAGAGAGGATGACACGTCCCATAATAACTCGGATTCCAGCCCACGTTGGATTCATCAGGGTTCAGACCAGGAGCCCACATCTGAGAATGCGGAATGCCTAAGGATGGCACTGCTTTTGTTCTCGCAAAAATGTGTCTCTAACTTGAGGCTCAGATGAAGTGGGTCAGGTCCTTTGGGGCATAGATCAGGAGACGACAAAAATGAAGCTGTTCTGAAATCTCCTTTAGCCATCACCCCCAACCCCCAAAATTAGTTTAGGTTACTCATGGAAGATAATTTTCTCCTTTTACTTCACTTTAAAAGCTTTTCATTCAAAGAAGTTCCTTCTGCCCCCCAGACCCCATCCTTGTCCTTTGTCAAAGAAAAAGTGTCTTGGGCCAGGCGCGGTGGCTCACGCCTGTAATCCCAGCACTTTGGGAGGCCGAGTTGGGTGGATCATGAGGTCAAGAGATCGAGACCATCCTGGTCAACATGGTGAAACCCCGTCTCTACTAAAAATACAAAAATTAGCTGGGCGTGGTGGCACGTGCCTGTAGTCCCAGCTACTCAGGAGGCTGAGGCAGGAGAATTGCTTGAACCCAGGAGGTGGAGGTTGCGGTGAGCCGAGATCGCGCCATTGCACTCCAGCCTGGGTAACAAGAGCGAAACTCCGTCTCAAAAAAAAAAAAAAGAAAAGAAAAGAAAAAAAGTGTCTTGACCCTGAAGCAGCTAATCAAGCACTTACAGCTCGGGCTGCAACAGGGTGTTTTACAGGTGCAAATGAGTAGCATTACGAGTAGTGTGGAATTCAGGTGGTCAATAGGAAACCAGGGTTTGAAACTGATAATGCTTTCACATCTGTAGATGTTTTACAAGAAAAAAGCTCCTTTCTAAAATAATATCTCTACAATTGGAAGATTCAGCTAGTTAGGATCCCACCTTTCCTAATCTGTGCGTGCCCTGTAACCTGACTGGTTAACGGAAGTCCTTTGCAAACAGTGTTTTAAACTCTTCTAGTCAATATCCACCCCATCCAATTTATAAAGGAAGAAATGGTTCAGAAAATATTTTCAGCCTACAGTTACATTCAGTCACACACATGTACAAAATGTTCCTTTTGCTTTTAAAGCATTTTTTGACTCCCAGATCAGTCAGGTCCCCTACGCTTTTGTTAAGAAAGTATTTGATTTTTGTCTCAATGAAAATAAAATTATATTCATTTCCACTCCATCATGTTCTGAAATACCCCTAAGTGCCTATACCAGCCTGGTATGGGTACGAAAGATACAAACATAAATAAAACAAAGTCCCTGATTCTGAGAAATTCACAATTTAGCAAAGGAAATGGACACAAAGATGCCAGCCTTTAAACAATATGACAAATGCCAGACAGGATCTGTCAGCCAGATACTGCGACAGCACAGAGCAGGGAGGTTGGGTCCTACCTGAGGACAGACCTGGAAGGTTCATCAGGAAGGCCTCACAGGAGGATGACCAGGTCTCAGCCACAGGAGAGGTGGGAAGTTCAGTTGCAGCAGGGGGGACCCCGACCAAGGAAACAGCTGTCAGAGGCCTCCACTGCTGGAGTCCATGTAAGGCTGAGGTGAATTGTCCTAACAACCTGCTCCCTCTAAGCTAGGGGATGAGCTTGGAGCATCCCACAAGTTCCTTGAATGGTGTATCCCGCTGGGGAATTTGGAGCTATCAGCTCTGCACATGCTTTAGAAAGGAGCTTTTTTCTTGTAAAACATCTGCAAATATTGTGAAAGCATTATCAGTTTCAAACCCTGGTTTCCTATTGACCACCTGAATTCCACACTACTCGTAATACTACTCATTTGCACCTGTAAAACACCCTGTTGCAGCCCGAGCTGTAAGTGCTTGAATAGCTGCCTCAGGGCCAAGACACTTTTTCTTTGACAAAGGACAAGGATGGGGTCTGGGGGCCAGAGTGGACCAGCACCGGAAGCAGCTCCCCTTGCCTGATGGGACAGCCCCAGGGCTCCTGGTGGCTCTGTCTTAAAGCCTGTCCCTCCGGTGCCTTTCCCTCCACCAGCCAGTGGCTGCACAGTGCCTGGCCTTGTTTCTTTCACACAGGAGAAGTGAGGGCAGGAAGCAGGCTGGCTGTGCCGGCTCCCACCACCCCTAATGCTCACAGTGTTGACTCTGATCATTTTCAGGAAGATCGCAGCTTTGCCAATGCCATCCCTCGCCTACGCGCAAACATGGGGCTGAGAGTAAACATTTCCACGTGGAAGCAGGACTTCAGAGTAACCAGGTCCATGAAGAATGAGAAAATCTGGAGCTTCGCAGCGTTCTGCTCAGGGCCCAGCATCCCATATGGGAACAAGCTGGCCTCCGGGCCTCCCCTCCACCCCACTGCTCTCTCAGCTCCTGAGCCTCTGCAGCCTGGCTGCCTGGGAACCCCTCAGGCACATGCAGGTTTATTATAATCAAAGCCTTCAATTAGGAGGTTTAATCCATATAGAGAAAGGTCAGCTTCCTCAGATGAGGCAAGCATGGGGAGCATTCTGGGATGCTGGCTCTCCGAGCCTGAAATGTTCCCCCAAGTGGAGGCCACAGCTGGCCACCGCTGAACAGCCTTCACCTCAGGGCAGACTGACTGGCACTGCTGTCTTGTCGCTGACCCTCACGATTCCAGCTGAAGCTGGGTGCAGACGGGGTTTCAGCTGGAAGAGGGTTTCCCCTTTGGGCCGATAATCCTATAAAAGTAATTATACCTGCCTGGGAAAGGGGTGATTTCCCTAGAATGGAGAGTCCAATGCACAGGAGGGAGCTGCTTTTTTTGTGGGCTGTGGGCGCACCCTCTCGGGGCTCAGGTCCTACCGCTCCAGAAAGGACCTTTAAACACTCAGGTTGAGAAGCAGCAAGATCACATCTGGTATTTGCCCTGGTCTCAAAACAATAAACAAAGCATGATAGGGAGCCATGGAGGGACATCTGCTATTTATAAACGCATGTCCTGGCCAGTTGGGTGGCCCGCACCTGTGATCCCAGCACTTTGGTCACCAGGTCAGGAGATAGAGACCATCCTGGCTAACACAGTGAAACCCCATCTCTGCTAAAAATACAAACAACAAAAAAAATTAGCCCAGCGTGGTGGCACGTGCCCATGGTTGCAGCTACTTGGGAGGCTGAGGCAGGAGAATCGCTTGAACACAGGAGGTGGAGGTTGCAGTGAGCCAAGACTCCACCACTGCACTCCAGCCTGGGTGACAGAGGGAGACTCTGTCTTGGAAAAAAAAAAAAAAAAAGTATGCCCTGAAGCATCTTCACCCTTCTGTGCTTGTCACCTCTGAGCCCCAGGGACATGTACCCTGGGGGGGCCAGCCCTACCTTCACTGCCTTCTGTGGCCTCTGCCTTCCATGTTTC